>JAUMHD010025442.1:37171-139204 GCA_032359135.1 Ulvella scutata | reverse complement strand
CACTTCACTCGAATGGCACAACAGCACCATCACGAAAGTCTTTCCCAGCACTCTTAGCCAAACTGCGATAATAGTGAGTTGGTAATGAACCAACCTTACCACTGTTCATGAAATATTTCATGGTGCGCTATTTTCTGATTCGCCTTGTCACACCTTGATTGTCTGAGATGCACCACGCACTCGCTGTGCCAACAGATGACCCCCTTTCTTAATCCGTTTGCTTGAATTTGCAAGCAGTGCTCAGCTCGTTTGAGTAGAAATCACGATAAGCATGTAGAGGTAGGAGCGACAGCGGTTGCCATTGCAGAGTGCGATGTAATTGATCACAATGATCTGTCTGCAGATGTCTTGGCAGTTATTCAGCACAGCATCACGCTTCAAAACTTGTCACGGTCGCTCTGGGTGGGCAGATAGCTCTTGGAAGCATGACATGAGAGGCCAGCGCTGTTGGCAGCACTCCACTGACCCACTATAGCAACGATGAACTCATCGCTGGTTCAGCGCCAGAATTCGTTGTAAACATTGCCTAAACGCAAACAGCTGACACGATAAAAGGCGACCGGATCTGGAGTACAAGCTCCCGGGATTTTACCCAATGCACAACGTTCGTCGCTTGCTTGACAAATAATGGACGCAGTCTAACTTGCATGTTCTTGAACATACTTCTGCTTTGACAGACTCTGAGCGAATGCTGCCAAGAGAAAGGTGAGAGGGAAGCCACATGCGAACCTCGTTACTGAGATAACCTGGGTGCAAAAAATGCTTATAAGTATATGCTGGACTTTCAGTGAAACCGATGCAATTTTCACGGTTTCGCCAGCTAGCGCTCATATGTGTGATGTCTAGAGGGGGCTGGGAGAGCAACCAGTCAGAGCAAGGATCTCCTGAATCAGGAGTTCTGATTGATCTCAATCAGAAGGAGAGTAAACTTTGACACTGAAAACTTGATGTATACTGGGGAAGTTCCTTGCCAGACATACCTCCTGTGATAGGTAGCGCGTGTGTACACATCGTCGCAGTCCTGCGCATGCTATTCCAGGGCCCGCTCTTGCCAAATCTCACAGCATTCTAACCCAGGACAACCCCGCAGTTTTTTTATATCTTGTTTAGGTGGAACACCAGCAACGACGTCCACAGCAGAAGTTGACAACTTCGATCCGGAAAGGATCGCTGTCCGGCAATGGTTTAATGCACGTTGAAGTACTTCTCCGATAGAATATAGGAAGGTGTGGTGATTCCCGTGCTCGTGGCTACTTTCATGCGAGCCAATTCAGAGTTTGGTGTCGCACTGAAGCTGCACTGCCTGGGCTTTGAGCGTGCTCGCCGACGTTTGGATTTGCGTGTCTTGGTGTGGATTTGCACGTCTGAACGCGCTTGTGTGCTTTGCAGGTGATGGTGTGTGCGGTCGGTGACCAGCTGGAGCGCAGTCAGTACGACGACGTGTAATAGGAAAGGTAGAAATGCGGTTACTCGACGAAGCAACATCTCCTGAGCCAGACTTTGGTGACGGTGTGAATGGCACGGGAGCTGTGCTTGGGCTTGCAGCGGCCTTTGTCTCATTCCTTGCTATCACCACGATATTGGTGCTGTGTGCTGGTAGCCCTGCAGCATCCAAATCACAGCAGACACAGGAAGCAGAGTCAAGACAGACTTCGAACATGATTCAGGGGACTTCGGTGCGGTCCTGGACCGACAAGACCTCACAGGAAGTGCCCGCACCTTCTGATGGACCAGAGCTGGTGAGCTGTGCAAATCTACCAGACAAGCATTGAGATGATCGCAGCACCTTTTACACGTCTTCAGTCAAGCATTCTGTTTAGAGTCTCCTTCTCAAGTGAATGTGTCTTCGCCGTAATTGGCGTCACAGATAATGACCCAGTATCACATCAGTATAAGTTCTTCCACGTAATATGTTGCAGGCTTCTGACATGAAGCAAAATTCCGCTCCGACGGACGTCAGTATCGGGACAGAAGAGTTGCCAGTGGCAACACAGCCAGCCAAAGCAATGCCAAGTCTTTTGGCTAGCCATGGAGATCTCACCGCACAGTCAACTGGCATGTTTTCAAACACACGGGAGAATTCAGAAAGTACGGGCCCTTTCGTAATCTAGCCATTGCATAATGCAGCTTGCAACATGAGCAGAACACTGCTTGCTGCAGGTACTGCTGCGACCACAAGTGGGCAGCAGCACAGTGGAAAGTGCGACATAGAACTCGAAGGAGACAACGTGTCTGATGTTATGAAGCTGCTACACCGAATCTGTGATGAGATGGGTGGCATGGTTGGTCCGTCTCACGTGCTTCACAGGCACACCATCAGGTAAAGATCTTCAGTTTTCCTTAGAGACCCCCTTCTGTTGTTTTCCCGACTGTGTTACATGTTCTTGCAGGGAAGGTCTTAACACTGCTGTGGCAGAAGTGACGTCTCTGGGGGTCACCTCCACGGCTATGTTTTTTCCAGACAAGAGAAGATACAACCGACAGATGAAGATGTACAAAAAGCAGTAAGATCCCTCTTTGCGGCCAGTATTCGTTCTGCAGAGTACCTGCAGTACCTGCCCTTGGTTGTGAATACCAAGTTCAGTGGTTCTGCCGCCGTATGTGACGTCTCTGTTGTGTGATTGACACTGCCAGCTGCTACTTGTACAGGTGGGTGTGCGATTTCATGCCGAACGTGAACATGTGCAGCAATGGTGCAGAGTTTCGGTGCGGATCCTCATAGCTGTTCGCATCAGAACCATGTTGAGAACTTACTTTTGAGAGAGCAGCTCTGCTGAGCAAGTACAAATGATTTTGAACTTGTTCAACGCTTCAGAGTACGGTGACATGCTGTTATGATGTGCGTGGTTGAATGCCCTCCATTGTGGCCGTTCAAGCTGAACCTGTGTTTCATCTTTCAATCGCAGGATGCCGTGTGAAGCTAATAAGTTCACGTCAGGGTGCTGTTTCTACATTTGCAAGCATTTATAACCTTTTAAAACATTAGGTTGTCCTCACGCATACGCCATTGAGACACATGTTGGTGAGTGCAGTAATGAGGGCAAGTCTGTGATGCTGCCATCACACATAATGGTGGACCGCTGTACAAGCATCTCTGAGGCGTTGTCGCAGTGCCCGGATGAGAAGGCAGTGAGTGTCGAGGTGTTTCTGGTCTGTATTCAACTGTACTATCAGATATCTGCGTTTCACATCCGCAAGAAGGTCATACGCGATCTTTGCACCAAGAATGTTGTGCAAACACTGACAGGGACGCAGAGGCGCTGGACCATGTTGGAGTACTGCTCAACAGTTGCTGCTGGCACAGAGTCCACACACGTGGCATTGTCCATGACCACACCAGAGGTGCGGAAAATTGGTCCTAGCAGCCAGGTTTGCATGTTCACAGAGTTCTGATAAGCACATACACGTGGACATGCACGCTCATCATGACTCCTTGTGGCCTTGCGTCCTGTGGCTCAGACACCTGAACACCGCCGCACACGTGTAAGCACATCAAGCTGAATCTGCGTTGCTGTTTGTGTCCCTTGCAGCAGCGGCCATTTTCTTTGCAGCTTGCGCGTGGCGCTGCACAGAACGATCGTGAAGCAGTGCCCAAGTACAGTATCTCGCCACAGTTTGTGCATGATGCACTGTGTGTACGACAGCGTGATGTGGCAATCTGTAGTTCCGAATCATTGCACTGGTATTCCTGTTGTTGCCAGCGTTATCTTGATCAGCCTGTACATGTGCAGCTGGCAGCACCGCGGATGATGAATGAGCCTCTGAGAATTGAGAGGCCCTTCGATGTCTGGCAGCTGGGAATACTGGTGTATGAGACTGTTCAGGGCCAGCAGTACTGGAGGCCTGGTCTCGGAGAAGCAGCTATTCTACACAGTTTAGCTAGCAAAGACATGCAGCTGCCACATGAGAGCAACCCATTGCGGTTGGATAATGTCCAGACAATGCTCGGACTGTTGCTTGCAAGGTCGCCAGATGAGCGACCAAGGCATGATGGTCTCAAAGAGGTTCTTGAAGACCACGACAAATCTGGTACAGTTGGTGTCTGGTCGAATCACCCATCCCACCCTAATGCCCATGCAGTTGGGACTGTAGATTTACCCACGTAGAGTGACGATACCACCTGACACAATTGGCTTGCGCTGTCGCAACTGTTGTCAGCATTGACGTCAGCAGACTTCTTTTGTGTCTCAGGTGGTTGCCTGTGCCTGTCTACGTCGTGCCGGGTTGCTGTGTAACAAGGCTTGCCTCCAACACCCTTTGAGCGAACAACACTGTGGAAGCTTGTGCAGGGGTTCATTAGGATCTGCACAAGCTGTTCGTTGTTACCTGTGCCTATAATACACGTTGCAAGCAATTTCTGCGATTCCTGATAGGAAGGGGCCGAGCATATGCGCCATACATGGCTACTGCTTCAACTGAGGTTTCCAACAAAGGCAGGAAACCCGAATGCAGGGATACACAATGCCGTGCACGCGACCAGAACTAAAATATACCTCTGAACACAGCAGTAGCTATCGAGGTAGCGTTCTGAATCAACACAAGGCAGCTGTACTTGCAGCCGATTTCCCAGGGGAAGTTGTAAGTGGGCCTACGCGTAGCTACGCGTAGGCTACCATGCATGCACATGTTTCCCGAAGCTTCGGGAACAGTGCGAGTAAGGGCTCGCACTGACATCACATATCACTGATATGGAGATGGCCAAGTGGGTATGATTGTGCTGTAAGACTCAGCGTGACATTTGTACTTGTGGTTTTCTTCGTGCAGCTTACGCCTGCACAGAACAGAGCGTGTTCGTGGCTGTTCTCGGTGCTTCGACGAAATCTTCCGCAAGTGCGCATGCACGCGCGCGGCGCTCCATCACTCAAAATCACCTAAGAGATGCATCACACAAGGGATACACAAAGCAAAATGGGCACTACTCTTCACTCTGCAAACTTTTGACCGCCTAGCGTGCGCTGCCATCATTGCGTTCGTTCTCTCGTGCCAACATAATGTACGGTACATGACAGTGTCCTCGCGGCCCAATGTCTAAGAAATCAGGTTGCAGGTGTGAATATCAGTTACTTGCCTCTGCATGTAAGATGGTCGAGATCGTCAGTACGATGGCTTCTTGGATGGCCCTCCTCTGCAGTACAGCTGTTGTGGCGTGTTACGCTGCGTTTCAGTTGGTGTAAACATTAAGATAGATTGTTTAACAGAGCCGGTTTGTGTCCTCGTGAAGTTGGCAAGACTGTGCGAACACCAGGTGCCGTCCGCAAGACTGCGTTACGATACATCTGGTCACTGCTGTAGGATGGATCGAGTCCAATGTTAACAAAGAGATAAATGTCCGTGCTTCAGTGGTGACGACTCGTGCATGTTTGGCCTCGCTGCAGAGAGCGTTTGAGGGGCCACACATGGGAAGAGGCCTGCAAGACGATGCTGTCTCTGACAACGGTGATGGAGAGGCACAGACTGCTTTATGGGCTGTAGCTGTGTTATGCTTTATCGCTCTCGTAGCCGCTCTTGCGCTGTGTGGATCCTCCGTGTCCAGAACAACCCACAATTCTTCCCCATCCACAGAAGCCGAGAACCAGCCACAGTCAGATTCAACACCTGCTGAGAAGGAAGCTGCTCCTGAGCGGAAGTGGCCACGGCAGCAGGAAGTAGTGGCTGACAGCCCAGAGCAGGTGCAGGATCTCTTGTTGTTTGTGCCCGTTACGGTGCGATCCTCAGCAATATCTGGCGCATACCTGCGCAACTGTCTGATTTTTGGTTTTCTGCTTGCAGTATGGGCTCGTGCCAGGGCACTCCATAACGGACGGGGGAGAGACACAGGCAGGATGGTCCGACACAGAGCCATCGCTCACATCAGAAACATCGCAGCAACACGCCACCAGTAGCGGTATAGTTTCCTCTGACTCCCTGTACCCTGCTTCTCATGTTTCTTGTGTCTGAAACGTGTGACCTCTGAGCTGAATCGTTTGTTTTGCTGATCGCACACTGCTGCAGGGCAGCCTGGTGCCAACATCCGAGGAGGTGAGAACACCGTGGAAGAAACCATGCGGACGCTCAGAAAGGTTTGTGAGGAGATGGGTGGCAACATTCAGCCACAGTGTAGTCTGCACAAGAATACCATCAGGTGCCCACATCCTCATGAGTTCATTTTGTCTGTTTGGTTTGCATGCGTTTTTCCTGAATCTGTGTCACGATCCGCATTTGCAGGGCGGGAATGCATGCCGCTGTGGTTGAAGTGACCAACAAGTTCAAAACACAGGCAACAGCAGTTTTCTTCCCCGAACCTTCACGCATGGAGAAGCACATGCGAATGTACACAAAGCCAGGTATGAATACTGCACGAGTATACCTTTGCACATGATTAGCCGTCTCTCCTGGTCCATCAAACACAGCTGTGGGGCTCCTGGATGGCGATGTGCACTGCACCATGTAATCACAGCTGTGCGAATGAGCTCTTATCTCCATGCAGGCATACGAGATTTCATGCCCATCATCACAGAACAGCGCACATCTTCGGTGTACAGGTGCGTTTCCATTGCATGTGGAATCATGAACATAGACATGCGCCGCAGCTATGTCTGCCGGTCAGGTTGGTTGAGTATACACTGTGTGCTCTGTGTTGTTGCTAAAGGAGCGTGCAGTGCTCAGGTGGAGCAGCACACGACTTCATCTTGCCAGTTGGGCGCATGGTTTGTCTGCATGCGTTGCTCATTTCTGAGCCGCCAGTGCTGTCACAGTTCAAGCTATATTCAGGGACAGCGCAGGCCGTGCGGTGCACCTGCCAGGCCACTTCTTTGTGGACAGGTGTCAGACTCTCAGGGAAGCAATGGCTCAGTGCAAAACCCAGCGAGATTTCTTGCATGAGCTGTTCACAGTGTGCCAACATCTGACCCGGCAGCTTGTGATCATGCACCGCCGTAAGCTGGTGCTGCGGGATATCTGCTTGCGGAACGTGGTGCGCACAAATCTTGGACAAGTCCGCAGCTGGACTTTCTTGGAGTATGCAGGTGCTGTGCGCAGCGGCACTCGCACCGACTCCATGGCTGTCAGAACCACCCCCCCTGCGGTGCGCATTTCTAGATGTGTCCTACACTGTTTGCTCATGCTGTCTGGGGTTGTGGATAGGTGAAGCGTGATTCAGTGTTGCTGACCTTCTGCCGCAACACCACCGCCATCATCAATGGTTTGGTATTGGAAATGTCATCCTGTAGAGCTTGCCAGCATTCACACAGTCCCGAGTCAGCACTCCTAACAAAACCAGCGCTCACTACCACAATTAGTTGCCCCACTGTCCTTTGCACCATTAATTTGTGCCGATGCTGCCTTTGTTGTTTTCATGCTTTACTGAAGGGTGTGGGGCTTAAAGCAAGGGGCTTCTGAGCATTCCACTTGTACATGCATGATCGTCTAAAGCTTTTCTGGGACCCACAAGAGATTGAATACCAATAACGACATGTGACAGGTTGCAAATTCATTGTTTTGGATTTTGAAAGCTTGCTGTGTAGTTCGGCATTTCCTTTGGCTGCGGCCACCAGCCTCACAGACGGTGTTTTGCAGCTTGCGAAGTCAAGGCTGGAGGGGAAGCCTGTATTTGTGCATTACTCGTATGATATGTGGATGCTGGGGGTGTTTGTGTACGAGTTGAGCACAGGGGAGCCGTACTGGCCTCCCCGAATGACAGACGGACAAGTGCTGCATGTTTTGTCTACGCCCCAGATGCGGCTGCCGCATGAGAGCCGACCGGTCACGATCGACCTGGTCAACCGCATCTTGAAGCAACTCCTGACCCGAGATGAGAGCACGAGGCTCGACTCGGTGGCACTGAAGGCCCTGCTGGACCATGAAGAGGAAACAGGGACTCTCTCCTCCACGATGAACTCCACGATGAATCCGGTGCCGCAGCCCAATGTTGTTCTGGAGGGAATCGGGGGCAAGGCTTTGGCATGATTTGAGTGTAGTTCTGATGCATATTGATGCCATTGGCTAACTAAGCATTCACGGGCAGAAGTCCTGGTGCAGTAGATTCTTTGGATTGGTGTTCAATCCCTGCGGTTACTTTCTTGCCGGACAATTTTCACTGTGAAGCACTAGCGTCCCCTGCCTCCTGCCGCTCATTTGTTAGTGCTAGCGATTCTTCTCCATAGTTGTGCAGGTGTCGTTGAGGTGCCAGACAGGGGCAATCGTGTAAATGCTGCAAGGTAGGTGCTGATGTTGTAACAGCCGGTTTCTGCAACGAGTTCCACTCACAGTACATGTGTGAAAGTTACATCGATAGTGGCGCGGCACGGTTAGCACACAAAGCGCATAGATCTAGGAGCATCTCCAAGAACATAACCAACACAGAGCAAGAAGAATGACAGAACACACACACGGCAGGACCTACCAGAGCACCTAGTACGAAAGGCATCAAGCGAAAGCTCCCTGTACCTACACACCAGCGGCACAGATCAGCATCGCCACCATGACACAGGACAAGATCAGGGCGCCATACCCAGCCCGCAGCGGCGGGCTACCGACACCCCGCCGGGTACTCCGCGCAGGCAGGCTTGCCAGCGGAACTCGGAGGTGAGCGGTCGCCGGAATCAGGGGGCGCTGGCACCGGCATATGGGAGGTGCTCAGGGGGCGCTGAGGCTGCCGCGAGAGAGAGGGGGCGACGCCGAGAGGGCGAGGGCCGCGGGAGGCGGGGGCCATGCGACTCAGGCGGGCCATCAGCGTGGGCCAGTAGAAGCGGTGGAGATGGAGAAGCTGGTGGCCGGGGGCGGGGCCGAGGGGGGGGGCAAAGGCGGCGAGGGTTGCGCCAACGGGGGCGTGGTGGGGGTGGTGCGGGGGAGCAGCATAGTGGGAGTGGGGGGGGGGTGCTTAGGCGCCGCAGGTGGAGGCAACGTTGGCCGAGGGAACGGGCAGGCCCGGTAGGAGGGCCTTGCCTGCCACGCATGCATGTATGCCAGTGACGTACATGTGCACTCTGTCATGATTGCTCCGGCAGGTGGCGGTGGCGAGCTTGCGCAACGCCTGGTCAACACAAGTGCGGTTGTCCACCGCTCCGGTGGAGGCGGCCAGCTCGGCCAGTAAGTTCAGGTGCTGGCTAGCAGGCTCACCCAGTCTACCGAAAACGTCATGACTGAGGGGAACGATGGAAATGCAGGCGGATGCAGTGGGCGAGAGGGCACCGCTGTAGTGGGCGCATGCAGTACATGTCTGTTCACATCGACAAGGGAGCACCTCACAAGCACGAAAGGTGCACCACAATAGAGCATATCAAACTAGTCATCAACGCAAGCACCGTAACCAGCATCCATGCAACGCTTACCGCCAAGCAGAAAACGCACCAACGCAATCACAAAGCAAACAGCCCGCAACAGTGCCAAACCCTACACACTAGCGCCACACGTCAGCAGCAAAATGGTGAAACAACTCTGTGCAGAACGGGCGGCCCGACACCGCGGGCCATCGCTGCCAGCGAGGGGGCACCAGCGGGGGCACCCCCAGGAGAGACCACAACAGGAGGACGCCCGGGCGGCCACAGGAGGCAGCAAGAGATGAAAGGGACATGGAGCCAGGGGCGGGGGAGGGGGGGAGTCAGAGGAAGTAGGGGGGTGGGAGCCCACGGCGCATCGGTGAAGGAAGAGCATCCGAGGGGAAGCGACGCACTGGAGGAAGGTGGGGGTGGAAGGAGGGCTGGGGGGAAGGGCCCTCAGCAGTAGCCAGGGGCGGGAAAGGGGGTGCCGGGGAATGGAGGTGTGTGCGGGCCATGGGCGCCGGCACGTGGGCGGGAGGCCGAGGGGCTGCAGGGGGTAGGTGAGGGGGCCTCGCTGGAAGTGAGCGCTAAGTGGAGGGAGACGGCTCTCAGGGTAGGGGGGGAGGGAGGGAGGAGTGGGAGCTGCACTGTGGGCAGGGCGGGGGGCCTCACATGAGAGTGAATGTCTGTTCATATACAACTGTGGCACAGATCCGAAGAGATGGAGTCAGATACTGAACTGGCTATGTCACATTCCAGGAAACGCATTCGTGAGATGATGAGACTGCGTAAATGCTGTTGAGCTGTCAGGTTGGGATGAGACGGTGGTGGGCAGCATCGTTGGCTTTGCACGTATGCACGTCACTAGGAATCTGCTGTTGCAAGAGAAGTTGAGAAATTACTCACTTCAAGTGAAATAACATCGATAATGGTGCAGTTCTCAAACACGACTTGCACCGGCGCAGAGCATCTGAAACCAATCAAAAGTGCAGAGACCACAACCTCGTCCAGTAGCCACACAACGCCTCCCACGAAGCACACAACACACACCAAGTTAGGAATAACCAAACAGGCAGCCACCACTACAGAGAAACCGTCTACCACTTACGCACAAGCACCGCACGTCAGCAGCACAATGGCAAGCACCACACCGCAGAACATACGGGCCGACGTTGCGGTCCATCACTCCAGGCGAGGCACCACCAGGGGCAGCGCCCACCAGGCACAACCAGGAGATCCCACAGCAAGAGGACACCCAAGCAGCTGAGGGCCGGCCGGAGGAGGCAATGGGAGGGAGAAGGGGCCAGGAACACGGGGCCAGGCGTGGGGGAGGGGGGCGCCGGAGGAAGAAGGGGGGCGGGGGTAAGCAGGGGGCGGGGGGAGGAGGGGCGGGGGGCACTGCAACATGCAGTCAGAAGCAGCAACATGGAGCGTCTGGGGATGAAGGGGGTTGGCAGCCGTGGGCGCCGGAGGGCCTGGGGGGTGGGTTGTAGTCGCAGGGGGAGGGGGGCTCTCCAGGCAACAGAATGAAGCAGAGGGAGGTGGCGCTCGGAGGCGGGGGGAGGGTGGAGTGGGAGCTGCAGCGCAAAGCGGCGGGTGGACCATTAACAGCCACAGGTGGCTGCAGGATCAGCAGTGGGGAGGCAGGCAGGGGGCCCTTGCCGCCAGCTCAGGCATGCACGCCAATCGCATACATGTACATGAAAGTACATGATGACGAGGTCGCGGTGGCAAGCTCGCGCAGGCCTTGTTCAACAAAGGCGCACTTCTCCACTGCACCAGTGGAGGCGGCGAGCTCAGCGAGCAGGTTGAGGTGTTGTCTGGTGGTGTCGCCCACTTGGACAACGACTTTGTGTTCAGGGGTACGATGTGGACACAGGACTCGGTGGGAGAGAGACCGTTGCGGTAGTGAGCGTACTTCTACGATTCGCGCAGCTTCAAGTGAGTCTACATCGATAGTGGCGCGGCACGTAAGCACAACATAGGGTATGAGGGTAGGTGCAGCCAGAACAAGGCGAGCACCCAGACCGCAACCGCATAGAACGCTTATGTTGGAAGTGTTATTGAAATGTCCTGACTTGCTGCCCAATGAACGGCAGAGGTTATGCTGGGTTCCTTTGCAGTGCGAGGCAGACTCATGATGTTCCAGACCAAGATTCCGTGCCGCTGCATTCTGCATCTACGTTTTGAGTGCATGAGAATGTGCTGATGAGAACCCTCTGGTAACAGCTCGTCAGCAACGTTCATTTTCCGTCAACCTGAGGTTCCTGGCCCCTCACATTTCATGGATTCCACAGCACACGTCGTCTGTGAGCTCAAATCTCAGAGTCGGAGCATGCTACCTTCGAGATAAACACGTGGGTCTTCATCAAGCATCAGTGCGATGTTGTGCTGGAGGGCCACCCTGTACAAACAAGACACAAACACGATAGTCCAGTCGTCCTGGGCCCAAGAATCTCGACTTGATGGGAGCTCGTGAGATGTTGACCAAACTATCGCCCTCCGTTGCCTGCTGCTGCGTGGGGTCGTCCAAAGAAGCTGATGGCAAACAGTATTTTTGTGTGGTATCAGATGACCAATGCATCACATTCTTGGTGAGGAGCGTGTGCCTTACCGTGCCTTCCCGCATCCGCATTGGCTGCTGATGCGGGAAGAAGCTCGAGCAATTTCTCGATGCAGGGGACGTTGGGGCACAAGGGAGACACAGCCAGCAAAGGAAAACATGACACAAAACAGGTTGCTGTTAGTATTGCTGTGTGGTCTGAGTTCAGGTTGTATGTGAATCTAGCTACCCACATACACATGAGTACCTCATGTAACCTGCTCGGCCTACCTGCGTCCCCAACTTGTTAGTGATGCCTGACTTCATTGGTATGGGAAATATAACAGACTGTCACTCTTGCTTTGGCTGTTGCTGCGTTGATGCAAATTTGAGGACTTCTGCAGCACCAGACAGCCAGTCACTGAAGCTGAAATACAAAGTTAACACGACAGCCCTGCAAATTGCGCATCTTATAATTGTGATGTGCTCCACGCTAGCTCCCAGCTGGTGTATGTGCTAGCCCAGAAACAGCTCTCAGTACTATCTTCAGCTTCCACGATATAGTCGTGTAGAGAGCTAGCATGTCATCACTAGGGCGAGGCGGATTTTAATGAAGTGTATTTCCAACCCTGCAGTTTTCATATTCTGAGCGCTCTTGTCTGGTGCACCATGGCGCGTGGAATTCTGGATTTTGTGAACGCATGAGAACGTAACTGATGCATCATGACTACTGGCAAGCTCCAAACTCGACGCACATGTCAGTGGAAAAACCTCCATCATACAAACAATTTGTTCTGGCTGTCAGTGTTCTGTTTTCAGCAGCGAGGCTCTGCAACTTGCTGCACTCGGGACCTGCCTGACAACACCGTCTGTGCTTTTGGGCAGGTGATCACGGCACAGTGCCGTGAGCCTGCGCTACAGTTTCAGGTTCAAAACATATTTGTACAGGTGCTTACCGTCTCTGTCCCGCCTGGTTTCTGGTTTTCTGGGGCACGTTGCTGCATCCGTACACCTGGGAACTGTACAGTATTCCAGGAACGCGCAATGCCCCCCACTGTAAATATTGTACTCATGTGGTGCTTCATGTGGTGTTGCTGTAATCACACCCCTTTATCTCTGGTTCAGAAAGATTGCTTCGTATCGCTGGCGCATGGCAGGGTACATTACAGCTCTGATCGGGCAGTGAATGCTGCCGCTTGTTGATGAAACTACAAAGTTCCTCCCTGAATGCTCCGCGTGGACGAGGTCGTTCATGTAAGCACGGGACGACACCGACAGGGAGTTGGCAAGCCATCTGGCTGGACAAGGCACCATAAGCAGAATGAATGGTTGACAGTCGTGACAACGTAACAGCGGGGAAATACCGGCACACATGAATTGTCGCTCTTCCAGCGGATGTGCTCTGACGCCACTGTGAATCTGTGAGCGATCACCTCTTCGCGATTAGGTGCATACAGCAGGCATCCATCACAATCGTACACGTATTTACAGGTTCAAGGGCTGCTGTTCTAACTGCCCGCAATGCGCGAGCTGCTCGCTGTGGAAGCTGTCGCGTCGGAGCCATCCGTTGTGGCACTAGCAGTAGTTGGAGTTGTGGCCATGGTGGTGATGGTACCCATACTTGCGCTATGTGGAAGCTGTGACGAACGGGAGCCTGATCCAGGCCCATTCGACAGGCGTGATACTAATATGCCCGGTAGTGGTGTGTCACCCGGTTACCAAGGTGCTGGCTATGTTCCGTATCCCCAACAACCTCATCAGCAGCAAGCTCAGTACCCACACCAGTATCATCAGCCGGTCTCTCAGGGGTATTCTGGTTACCAGCAGAGTGGGTCCCAGTATGCCCAGCACCCCCCTCATGGTGGGCACAATGGCGGGTATTCTGCCAACGCTGGGATGTATCAGCAACAGCCACCTCAACAGCAGCCACCTCAGCAGCATCCATCTCAGCAGTTCCCACCACAGCAGAGGCCTGGGCATGGGTACCATCATTCCCAGGGATCCGGGTATCAGCATGGCGCCAACCCCCAGCCAGCCCATGCACCACCGGGTTATCAGCAGCAGTACCCAGGTGGTCGCCCTCAGTCAGCTTCTGGTGGGCCGGGTGTACCCAGTGGCACACGTATGCAACCCCGCTTAAACACCCCCACCCCCCTCTGCCTTTGTTTCCACTCATGCACTGATGTGCGGCATGCAGCCACAGGATTCTGCAGAGCATTCTAGTTTGGTCCATCACCTAGTATGTCCAGAGTAGTATGTATGTATGTATGGCATTGCAGACCCTTTGTCGTCCTGTGCCAAGGGCATCATGCAGGCGCATGTGTGGTGTGCGTGCGGGATGCTGCTTGGTTATTTTGCAGCAGGTTTCATTGCGATCTGTGGGTGCAACAGCCGTGTGTTGATGCCGACCCGAGTTCTGTGCTGCAGACCTGCAGCCTGCTGATGTTACGCTGGGGGCTGTGGAGGCGGTGCTGTTCCAAGTGTGCGACGGCATGAAGGGCATGATCAAGCCAGGCAAGACGCTTGTCAGGGAAACGATTAGGTAGGCCTTCCTGCACATCACACCAGCACCGCCATGTGATGCACCTGTTTCAGGTAGCCAATGCAGATGCCACTGCTGATGGAGATGAAAAACCCCCAAGTTACATGACTTGCATTCAGCAAATACATGTCGATCAATCGTGATTCAGGGATCCTTGCAGCCGTTTCGCGGCTGGCCACGCGCCAGCACGAGACATGTGCAGGTGCTACAAGACGTGTTGCTTGTAGCACCTGTCAGGGCCCCAGCCCGCCTGCCTGCATCTCTGCGATGCACGGTCATCCATGTCACCCGCGCGGTCATTCATGCAAGCATGTGGGGCATGCGTGCAGGACAGGAGTGTCAGCAGTGATCGCGGACGTCACCACCAACTATGCAGTGGACGAGACGATGATGCTGTTCCCAGACAAGAACAAAAAGTCTCGGCAGATGCGCCTCTATGAGCAGCTCAACCTTAAGGACAGCATGCCCCTCGTTTCTGTGGACACCGAGATCTTCTCTCATGAGTGCGCCTCCTCCAGGCACCCGTGTGCTGTGCGCGCCCGGGCAGCAAACTGCTGCTGCTGCCTTTAGTTGCAATGTGCTACACCTTTCCTCCTCCTGCATCATGCTGGTCACATCATGCTAGCATCGTGTCACACCTGCAGCCTGCCGCTCACTGCTGCACCAGGGTGCTCCCGACAGCATCAGTACTGTGTGTCCAATGTCTGCCCAGGCATGATGAAGGAGTGGTCGCTGCTTGCGTTGAATAGCGCTTGTGATCGATCTCGGACCACCAGTTTCTCTCCTGATGCATGCGCTGCTGGCTCCTCCTGTATGTGTGCTGTCCTGCTGGCCTACCTGCTTGCGGCGTGTTTGGCATCAACTCCGTATGCGTACCCCCTTTTAATATCTCTGCAGCGCAAACTTGGTTTCAGTTGTGCAACGAAGTGAAGTCGGTGTGGCGCTGCAGGGAGAATGGCCGCAAGGTGACACTGCCAGCTGCGATTTTCGTCAACCGTGTCAAGACCCTGGCAGACACTCTGCAGGGAATGAAGACCATCGAAGAGAAGCAAGCAGAGCTGTTTGGCATTTGGTCGCAACTCGCCAAGGTGCTCAAGATGTTCCACCAGCGCGGGTGGTACCTTCGCGATGTCACGTATGAGAACGTGGTGCATGTGCGCATGGGCGCCACCGAGGGCTGGACCCTCCTCGAGTTCGGAAATGCTTCCCGGCCCAAGTCCAGCATCAATAAAAACACCATCCCCCCACGTCAGTGCCCGCCAGAGGTGTGCCGTCTTCCCCTCCAGCACTGTGCTCGCAACTAACTTTGCGTGCAACAGCACCCCCCCCCCTCCTCAGTTTTGCTGTTTGTGCTGTCATTAGCGATTCTGAAATGTTTGCTTTGTGGATAATCAGCAGCATTTTGGCTGGCTTTGCAGTGTGTTGCGCATTATGTTACACCTTCTGCATGGTGGAATTTGTTGGGATGTTTAGGGGCAATGCAGCCAGTCCAGGACGTCCTTGCTCATCTGACCTGCATGTGGGGCTCACACATGGCACCATCAGGAACACAGTGTGTGGCTACTGCGCAGCGATGTAGTGTATGTTCGTGCAGTTCACACCCTCTACTATGTGATGTTGCACTGCTCTGACCTCTGCTCCCTGTCGGGCACTGTGTTGCAGCGAGCCAGCAAGATAACCGCATCTGTATGGGTGAGAAGGAAGCTTGTGCCGCAACAGCGTTGGGACCGCACTCTTTGTTTCACAGGCAGCTGAGTTGTTGTCTACCAATCACTGTTCTGCCATTGAGTCCGTTATTTCTGATGGCTGACCAGCCGGTGGTGTGCAGCTGGCATCAGAGATGCTGACGCCGAACGATGAGAAGGTTCACCTCAGCGTGGCGGGCGACATGTGGATGCTGGGCATGCTGGTGTACCAGGTGATGACGGGGGAGCCCTACTGGAAGCCCTCGCTGAAGGACTCGGAGGTGCTCCAGATAATGGCGGACCCCAATCGCCCTCTCCCACACAAGGAGAAGCCTGTACTGAACCTCGTGCAGCTCATCCTTGAGAGCCTGCTGCACCGTGACCCCAGCCAGCGCCTCACATCCTCCGATCTCATCAAGCGCTTGGAGCAGGACATGGCTACCGCCGGAGCCAAGACCATCAACCCTGGCCCTGCTGTTGTCGAGAAGCCCATCGAACTGCAAGGCACGTAAAGTGTGTCAGGTCCTGGGCCTTTGCCTCGGTTTTGAGGCGAGCCCATGTGCCGAGCCCATGTCTGAAGTTCCAGGCAGCGGGTGGGGGCTCCCCCGTGCCTGCAACACCATGGCAGTGTTTATGGCATAGTCTGAAGCTGGTCGGAGTGTTGGAGTGGGGCTGTCTTGTGTCCAGGTTACCTTCTGGTGATCAGTGGCTAGCCCGTGAGTGTGGGGAGTGGCGGGTGGAGCTGTCTTGTGTTCTGCAGGGCTGGCTGCATTGGGGAAGTGTGCCCCAAGCTTCAGCAGCACCGATCTCAGAACCGCAGAATAGCTAGTTGTGTGACAGCGTGATATCTTTGCACAGTTGACGCTCAGAACTAGCCGTTGGTCTGTGCCGTGGCTCTTGAACGCTTGCCATGAGCATGGAGGTGCAGGTGGCAGCATTATTAATGTGTGTCAACTTTCTGTCTGAGCACTTTCTGCTTGTTGCTCAACACTTGTCTGCTGGAGAGTTGGAGCCCAAGAGCAGTAGCAATACTCGTGTGGAAGCATGGCGCTACTCAGTATCTGTCCACCTTGGTGGCCTGCTGGGTCAAGCAACCGGTAGTTATTGCAAAACTGGTACTGGCAGTTTGGCAAGGCAGTTATCAGGGTGGTTTATACTCGTGGACAGCACGAGCTCCTTGCGAAAGCAACTGTGACCTCGAGAGATTGATGATCTGTGCTCATGCACTGCGAAAGTTCACAATGCACGAAAGCGGTCCCATGGTTACAACAGTGTGATCGCGAATTTCTACAAATCAATGTCAGACACCTTCAAGTCGTCTGTTGAAGCTCAGGTCCTGCTGTAACGTTGTTTAGCACAGGTGGTTGTCATCCCTTGCAATCTGCCAGTATGTATGAAACAGTGCTGGTATCAGGCCTAATCGCACCAAGCAGAATTCAGAAACTGCTTGAAATAATTCATGTCGCCGCTGTTGTCGGTGGACGTGCGACCTGTGGCGCTGAGTTCAATAAGCTCTTCCGCACCAGCGGAGAGAGATTCAAGGCTCGCTGCTGGATAACACATTTACTTGCCGAAAGCGTCCTCACAGTTGAAGAACGTCTTGTGGCGCTGTTTTTACTGCAGTATGGTTACACCTGTGATGCACGCTCCTTGCCATTCCTGCACGTCTTCCTCAAGGTGTGCCACCGCCTTCAGCAGGAAGAAATTGCATACGTCGCCGGATGTGGATTAATGATTGTCACAATAATAATTTCTGTGGTTGCATAATGCCCTTGATGTTGCAGATACTCCGCTCTGCTGGTGAAGGAATTGCTGAGGCCGATTTTATAAACCAGCTGATTAAGTTGACCGCCCAAGACGCCCAGGCGTGCACAGATTGTTTGAACAAAGCTATCTCTCAAACGAGAGTGCTTCCCGATGGAACATGTAGCCAGGGCATGGATCCACCATTCCTGCGCTGTAGGAAGCGAGATCCCCATGCTACTTTTAATCTTCCAGTGCGCATGAATCAACGACAAGCCTTGCCGGATGCGGAGGGAGTCAAGCAGCCCGGCACTCCGATAGTATGGAGTGACGTCTTTCGCATAAGAGATGACCAGGCAACCGTTGACACGATAGTGTCGAGGGCACCCACATTTGCACGCCCTGTGCCACCCCTGATGGAGCCCCTCCGTGAGGAGACTTGCCCATGGTTGCCACCAGTGACTGACAGCTTACTCTGGGATGATGCAAGTGAAGTAGCACCGAGCCAGATTTCAGCAATACAGAAACTGCTAGCTGAGGCACAGTGTAAACCCGTGCAACCCATGCAGCACAAAGAACTCATTCTTGCTCTGGTGTGCTCCAATGCCAATCCATGCCTCCCCTGTATCCGCATGGTGCATGTCATAGTGTGCGTCCGCATGCAGGATTCCTGGCCTCGAATAGTGCATCACATTGGGTTTTGTCCAGCACAGCTACCAGCCCTTGTGGAGCACAACAATCTGATCGCAGTGGAGCTGTTGCTGAAGCTGATTAGCACCAATTCTCCTCGGGTCAATGCATTCCTGGCCGAGCTGATACACATGGACCTGTCTGTGCATGCCATGGAGGTGGTTAAAACGTTGACTTCGGCAGCCACTCTGCCAGAGGATTTCATTCATAGATACATTCATGCATGTATAGCAGCATGTGAAGCAATAGAGCAGCGGAGCCAAAAGCAACAGAACAGGCCTGTACGCCTGGTATGCGTGTTCCTTCAGTCGCTGATCAACACAAAGATTGTTGATGTGAAAGCCATCCAGTTTGAGGTACCACCTTTTTGTATCAAGTTTTCACGCATACGAGAGGCTGCAGTATTATACAAAATGATCCACCAATAGACGCAAGGGTGTAACGCGGTGCACTATGCTGCAAACCTATCGGTAAACCTTACAACAAGGCTCTTCTGATCTGGGATCGTCGCAACATCTGGCCGGTGCCTCATGTTCACTCCACAGAGAGGTCATCTGCGATGAATGTTCCTGGTGGCACTAGCTTTGAATAATCTACTCCTGCACAGGATATGCAAGTTTGGTTGACAGGTGACTCCTCATCCTTTCATGGAGCGCTCAGTCGCCCACAAGCATCCAACGTACCTATTGTCTTATATCGGGATGATGGGCCTTCCGCTATAATTTCCTGATAGAGTGCCATGTTCCTTTCCATGTGACTGACAGCTTTTCCCACAAACTCTGGCAAAACAGGCGCCAAAGATTCCATCATCGGTTTCGTGACATACATCACGAAAGCAAGTTGCGAAGACGCCAGGTGACCAGTGGAACGGTTCAGGATAGGTGTCACAGGGAGCCCATGCTTCCTTTCTTTGTCCCCTTGAGTGAAGAATTCTGCGTGCAATCCATCCATTCTTCAGAGATGCCCACTGTTCCGGGTTTAGAGTGTACCTGATGTGCGCTGTTCAACCACCGTGCCTGCAACACGAGGAAACAGGATAGTGATGCACACCATCCGTCACCCTCTTTGCCCACTTGCCACAGAGGTCAGGAGGTCTGCATGTGTTGGAAATATCTGCTGCATGGACAATCATCTGAAGCACAATGGCCCTGCCAGCTGCATTGAACGAGTTCAGGAGAGGTACGCCAGTTATTCCTGGTCCAGCAGCTATCAAGCTGTCTAGAGACTGAACCAGCTTGCTGTGGTGGAACATGTCTGTCATGAGGACAATGTCCTTGATCGTCTTCCGAACGAACCTGTAGTCCTCTACAGAAAAGTCTGCAAAGACAAAAGTTCACATCAGCACCAGCCTTCAGCTGTGTACATGTCACACTACTAATCGCCGACGCACGAGCAGATACAGTTAGAAATCTAGGTCATCGGTGTCACGACTTATGCAACTGACATCATTTTGTGCGAGGTGCTTCAAAGCATCTGTGGCCTGTATGTATTCAACTGATTCATCACGGCCAAAGAGAGGAAGGGTGGTCATGCTGCAACGACATAACCCAGTATGCGCATCATCTAAAAATTTAAACAGCTCAGCAGTCTGGGAGGAAATCGTGGACGTACCTTCAAAGATATTGCACTCAGGCATCTGCAGCACCTCAAAGGCAACCCTGACATGCATGTTCTCATTCACACTCGTGTCGTTGTACACGAGGGCCCACTCGTGTTGCGTCTTGACAAGAAAGTCGTTGTTCACCCCATAGTGCCCCACATCGTGTATACAGCATGCCAGTATGATGCACAACAGTTCCAGGTCTGTCAGGCCTGCTGCTAGATCGTCACAGGCAATCATTGCCATTGCTGACTGTGTCACATCAGCAGCATGCATCGCATTGTGATACGAATTGGCGCGGTATCTGCTCTCTATTTCCTGCAAGCTTCTGTAGTATACTGCTGCTACTCTTACATATCACGTTAGACATGTTACAGCCCAAGAAGACAGGAACATACCGACACAAAATTCAGTAGTTTGTCTTCAGGTATGTCAAGTTTTTCTATCAGGTTGTATTCCTCCATCGAGTAGAAGACCACAGCTGCAAGGACATGTCCTTTCACCAGCTTTGAAATTGCAAAAACATCAAAACTCTCCCAGCTAACAATGTCTGTCATGGCGTCCTCAACCTGAAATGTTGTCGGGAAAGTCACCACTGTCCCAGGCACCGATAATTCCGCCTGGCATTCGGAGCTGATGTGAAAGCAGGAGCCAAGGCAAATCCATACCATCATGTCTGCTCCAAACTGGTCAGAATTCATAGTCCAGGTCGCTAACATTGAGCTGTGGAAATCACCATCCAGTCGCAAGCGTACACTGGGTATCGCAGCGCCAATGAGCGATCTCCCCTTTGCCTCCTTTTTCTTAGGGGCTCCCGCTGCATGCTGCCATTCTGCCCCAAATGTTTCCCCTTCTGCCGCAAGTATTCCCCCTTCATTCTTGACAGACTGCAGATGTCATGCCATCAGCAGTGGGCACATTCCAGTGGGACAAGTCCGGGTGGGCGCACTTGAAACAAGACAACGTACCAAAACTTACATGCAGTTCTTTAAGACATGCTTATACATCAACAATCGGTTGGTTCGTACCGAGGACAAACCAGCGAGATAATTGCTGATGGCATCGACAGCATGCTCTTCCAAACCTTCTAACTGCTGGTTACTTTCAGCTCGCAAACGTTGGAGCACACGGAGGAATACATTGATGATCTCTGCGCTCAGCACCATGCTGATTTAGAACTGATACGAGGAAAGATTGCCACCCAGGCTCTGTGCCCGCTGTCAATGCACGATGGCAGTCTGTGTTATTCTCCACTGCTGCAAAATCTCACTCCTTGCCTGATATATGCTACATGTCGTGCTTAAATCCTCTCTCCCCGCCCCAGCAGTACGGAACAGGGGTGCGTTGGCATGGTATATGGGCATGACAAGCACTACCAGCACAACAGTACTCTCAGTTCACTGCAACCCAACTACCTTCGCGGAGACTAGATATGAAGCTCTTGCAAATCTTCCTTGCAGGATTGCGCAATGTAGTTCATGCATTAACGGATCTGAGTGGAGGAGCAAAGCTTGGCGTCATGCTATTCATGATTTAATTCCAAGCGCCTCGCCGACTCTTCGTCGATCCCCTTGTCGCAGCAATCCATTGTTATATGATAGCAATCCCTGGCAGAATTGGAGCTGCGCCTTCACAAGCCTCGCGTGCAAGGGTCATGACTGGGGTACATGCATGTTTCGCTCTCAAGCTCAGTGCAATTATACGAACGATACTAGTATCACAGGTTGCCCAGCCTTCCGGATTATCAAAGTTAGTTTTGTTGGCTGGGAAAACTGAACAGACACAGGATTCCTGTGCATGGCATCAGTGTTTTGAACAACCCCCGACGCAGGCAGCCGCTCTTTCACTGACTTTTTTGCAGCACAATCCATCTTGTTGGGGGAGCTCCGCATAGATTCATACTTCAGTTACTCCTCAGGTGCTGCCCTCATGGGAGCAGCTCAAACAACGATGCTGCATTGCGAGATTTGTGTAAACTTCTAGGCACAGTATGCGAACAGAAAGGATGTGCATGGGGCATGCCTAGGTTACTGCGCCCTGGGAAGGGAGAAATGCTTTTCCAGCAGGCGGAGTAGGAGCCTGTTGTGATTTGCTGCTATATCGCTCGCAAGAGCAATCTGCGAATCACCGCGATTGAATACATGATCAGTGATCTATTTTTGGCGCGGGGCCCGTTTCTCTCTTGAACCAGAGCTTGACTCGAACTACAGTTGGAGCAGATCCACAGTTGGATGTGAACCAGCGGTAGACAAGAACCACAGTTGGATGCGAACCAGCGGTAGATCACAACCACGGTTGGACCAGAACCATGGGCTCCAATGAACCAGAGTTGGATTCGAGCCATAGGTAGACTAGAACCACATGTGGGCCAGAACCTCCCGGTGGCCCAAAAAGTATGGCCAAGCAACTACAGCCGGGTGTGAAGGACAGTTGGAGCACATCAGTCGAAGCAGAGCAGGATGTGAAGGACAGCGAAGCTTGAACTAGATGGGGGCCCTCTTTGTGCTTACAGCATGACCCAGGGTCCTTGTGCTCAGCGTCCATGCCAACTTTCCAGACCACCCGCCAGTGTCAGCTTTGTGGCTGTTGCAGCAGTCTCCCCCTTTGACGAATTGTTGCTCGCCGCTTACCTTCTGACCTGTGGTATGACGTTTTTCTCAGGCGAACCCGCCTGGACCCGGGTGGCCTGGAAAAAAAATCCCCTGTGAGGATCTTCTGTCTTTTTGTGGTGTGATTCCTGCTGACAGCGCATGTGATCATGCCTGGTGCTTGGAGCGATTGCGGGTTGCTTCCCAGCAGTCTTGTGGCTCCCAGTCCTCGCGCTCTTGTATTGCTGCCCGCTCTTCTCTACGGTGCGTGGCTACTTCCCTGCCGCTTGCCTCTGCAGCCGGCTTGCTGACTAGCCTCCAACTTCGTGACACTTTGTGGCCTTCGGTGTCTGACGCTTGCCAGTCCGCTGCTGCTGCTGCTCACCCAGCCGCAGCGAAGGTGTCTCGACAGGGGCAAGCACATGGGCCTCCCCCACCCCAGCACCTCAATCCCCTTCCTGCCTGCATAACTCTCTGGCTCTCCCCCCCTTGTATCTGCTTCGCTGGCCTGTGCCGATAGAGTACCCTTCTTCTCACCGCGCTGTCTGGGAAGTTGCCGTACTGCCACTATTGAATGGGATGCGCTACCTCTGCATGACCTCTGTCATCGCGAGAAGCGTGCCTTATGTGTGCCTGCTGGTTGCCTTGTTGGTTTCACTGCGTTGGAGCGTCGCTGGCGCTGTGTGCAGCGCTTCAGTTTAGTTGTAAGGCTTCCCCGGTGGGACGCCCTGATCCGAACGATCTCTGTGATGACCTGCTCCAGTTGGTTGCTGCTGATGGGCATGCACGGATTGCTCTCATTGCTGCGCGTGGATGTTGAATGTTTTTCACCCAGTCTCTGTGGGTGAATATTGTGTCCCTTGGGTTCTTAATCCGGCGCTATTCCTATGGGAGTGTGAGGCTGGTTTCTGTGTTGCGGTGTATTCCATCATTGTGGCTTATATCATTTCGGTCGGGCTGTTGTCGCTGATGATGCGGTCCCTGTTGTTGACCCTGTGTTTGCCTGTGTCATTGTGCAGCGTTCTCTGCAGCCTTTGTGTCTGCCTTCCTGGTCACATGTGGCTAGGTGTCTGTTCCTGTCCCATCCCTTGGGGGGCGCTGAGGCCGAAGCCGTTCTAGGGTATTGTGTGGTCCCCGATTCGTTTTATTTTTAGTTTTTGTTCCCTGCTCCCTGTACCAAACACATCTTGTGCCCATGTTCGCAAAAAAATTCAGTTGTCTCCTCTCAAATATAGCCACCAGGGAAGCCTTCCTGTGTTGCTGCTTCAGGAGCCAGCGCCCCCACCCCCAGCTGCACAAATCTTGCATGGCCACCCTTACTACCTCAGTCCCGATACCGATATCCCCCTGCCTGGCGTTTGTGTTGGCTTTCCCCCCTGACAGCGCTGACTTCGCTACTGTTGGCCCTAGCCCTTTCAAGCTATGCGCCTGGCGTCCTGTCAGGAACGACTGCTGTCATGACTTCTCCATAGTTCACATTTTACCGTCATCAGCGTGTACTGCGAATGCATGCGCAATGCGCACACGAGCGCAAACAATACGTTTACGGATGCATACAACGCATTCCTCTAATTATAACATCCGAGAGAGGTAGGCTTAGGGTAACGATGGCTGCTGTTCGCAGGCGTGGACTGTATACACCTGACTGTTGATTTCCAGACTCCTTTGTCCCTGAGACAACGGTACCGACACCTGGACGTAACACGTGCTGAGAACAGTTGGGTACGTGTATCGTGGCTGTAGCTGGGATAATTGTACCTTATAGCTGTTGGGCGGCATACCTGCAGGGGACCTGACCTAGTTTATGAAGGTACTGAAGGCTTCGTGGATGCTGCGCAGCCTGCCTACGGCTCGCAACCTTGTACCTTGTAAAACCGTATTGGTACGGCCCGAGCGTATTGTCGATTCATTCACAGTTTGGCAACCGCAAGATAGCTGACCTGTGGAAGATGGAGATTCACTGCAGATCAAAGATTAGTGCTGCCTAGAGCACCCGCATGTCCATGGCCATTCCACTGTAAGCAAAACATGATAGCATGGTGAAGTCTGCAGCATAGAAGTGCTCATGTGTGTAGGGGGTGGAAGCACTGGGAATTTTACATCCTAAGAGAATACAGCAGTCAGCTAGAACAGCCTCCTGCTGTGCTTCAGCTCAGGATGTACAGCTTCAAGAGGACAAGAAGTTCCGGGAGTCTCAGCTGGAGAAGCTGCAATGCAACTACTGCAGAAGATGTGGCAGTGAGATGCAGATTTGTGTCCCAGCAGGCGAAGACGAGCTGCGACACCAGTGCAGTAACTGCGGTTACATAGAATACCACAACCCAAAGACAGTCGTTGGGTGCTTGGTCGAGCACGAAGGTAAGGTGCTGCTGTGCAAGAGGGCGCTTGCCCCATGTGTTGGGTTGTGGACACTGCCTGCAGGGTACATGGAGCTGCACGAGTCTAGCTCAGAGGGTGCCTGTAGAGAAACATGGGAGGAGGCGTGCGCCAAAGTGCGCGTGCTTGGCCCCTACGCACATCTAGATATCCCCATCATCGGTGCGGGCTGCCCCCTTCCCAGCCTGTGTGGTGGGACCCAGCTGAATGAGGCCTCAAGTGCAAAACCTGTATAGGGGGTCGTTTCTTAACCTAGATTGCTCGCCTAGTTTTCTAGATGAGCAACTCATCTAGGGCTCTCGTTGAGTGTGCAACATCACCCAATGCCATGCCTGCATGCGAAACTCACACTACACTTGCTACAGATCCGTTACAATCCAAAAACACAATAATTGGGCAAGAAGCCAGTTACCCAGAACCTACATGCAAAATACACCAGCTCGTCGCTCGAATGGTACTTTCGCGCAGCAACTTCATGCCCTGCACATGTCGCACTGAACCGTGCAGACTACTGTACCGCACACCCTGTGGTGAAGGTTCCATCTGCGGAATTTCTTTCCGCAGCAAGGTTGCAACAGAAGGCCAGGGCTGCGTACTGAAGTCGGATGAACTGACACTGGCCGCAGTCTTGCAGGGCAGACTTACATGATCTTCCGCGCTGAGCTGGCAGCCCCGCACACGTTCGCACCAGGGCCAGAGTCAGCAGATGTGGGGCTCTTCGCGCCAGACGAAATCCCTTTCGACTCCATTGCGTTCAGCAGTATCAGTCTGACGCTCAAGCAGTGGGTCGAAGACAAGCAGCGGGGCTTGTACACTTCCATGCATGGCGTCATCAGAAAGAAGCCGGGGGCATCCCCTCGAGACCCCACGGCCTACAAGCTCACTGATGTGCACCAACTTGAGGTAGGGCAGTGCTTGTGATCGCAAAAGCCTTCAGCTAGAAGTTCTGTGCAAGTTATGAGGCAGATAGTTGTGAGGCATGTCAGGGTCCGGCCTGCTGACGGCAAGGGGCAAGCGTGCCACAGGGGGGCATCAGCAGGTGGCAGTGGGCAGGGAATGGCATGTGATGATCAGGTGCTCTGCTCCGCGCGCTGTGCCGCCATGCGAGCTTTGAATTTGGACACCCGCGCTGGTGCTGGTTCTGCCTTGGGCTGACCAGACATCTGTGGTTCTTGAGTGTCCTACAGGCCGCTCCCAGAATGTAAAGAGCTTTGTGTGCCAAGGTGCCATGAATCAGCATGTATCAGAGCAGTGTCATGATGCCACAAACGTATGCAGCACAGTAGAGGAGCCTGGAGGCAGGTCCGCGTCGCTTTGAGTTTGCAGCTGGCTGTTCGTGGACACTTTGCCAGTCCGAGGTAGAAACATCCCAGGCTAGGCACTGCAACTAGGGCGTCAGCCTGGCACTGTTGTGCCCCTCTCCGTGCACAGAAGACCACAAAAAAGCACCCCTTCACACGCGTGTGACAACACAAGACAGACAGACTCCAAGGCATGTGCGAGCGCCCTGATGTTAAAGCATAACCGGCACGAAACACTGCGTACCTCTCCGTCAGGGCCCCGCTCGCGAACGAAGCCATTGAAGGCTGCACGCCTGGCAGCGTCTGATGTTGCATGGTGTTGGACTTGGCGAGCCACTGAGGGGCCAGGTGGTCTGTGCGCCTGATGCATGCACACAGCACCACCGCTGCCCATGTCCTCTAAAGGTTCAGTCTTTTTCAGAATGCTCTTCTTTGGCTTTGAGGCGCGATTGAAGAAGCCACCCCTGAGGCCCGTGGTTTTAGCGTCTGCAGAGCGCGGCTTGACTGGGTCTGGTCTGCTGCTGCTAGAGGCGCCACTAGTCATCAAGGTTGCCTGAGTGCGAGCATCGACTACTCGTTCTGTGTGTGAGGCTGCCACAGTTTGTGGGGTTGCATCAGCAGTGGGCACTTCTTCTATGTGGGGCCGCGGCCTCCTGCAGTTCGCACCCCATGTCATCTTCTGGACCACACTGGAAGCACATCGCAGTGTGCTAAATGATAACCACATGTCCAAAACAGGCGATGTTTAAAACGTACTACTATTCGATGCAGCGACAGGCTCATTTCTAGATGACTGCACAGTACACCGCGACCACCTGAAGCTGATTGGCCAAAGCGGGCAGAGGGCGCACGATGTGGCAGCCGCCTCTGGATCACCGCCGCCCTGCAGCGCATTCATCAGCCTTTCGACTTCCTCGTTCAAAGCGCTCTCCTCTATACACATGCTGTCCCCTGCCACAAAGTCATCTGCGGCTGGCAGCGTGCGGGGTGGGAGGGCATGTGGCGCATGCTCGTCCGCGTCGTCGCTGTCAGCATCACCTTCACCTTCCTGATACACAATAGCACCGTATAGAGGCTGTTCTGTGCTTGCGCGCTCTTGAGTGCCCTTTACAGATGCTTGGTTTTCAAAACTTTGAGTGTTCTGGGCAGATGGTGGCGAGCCCTGCTCCTCCTCTGTCGCCTGCATCACTGCGATGTCACAGCAGCACCTGGATCTGTTCAGATGCTGATGGTGCCTGCAGTCTGACACAACCACTCTACAGTGCTGGTTTGTCTGTGCCACAACCACGGTTTGTGCACAAGTTCATTGCACTCAGGGCATTGCCTGTTGGCACTGGTGTGCAAGGGAACACAAATAGCGGAAACTACTTCTGAAATCGCTCCAACAGCAGCACATGCAAGTGATGAGGAGGAGAAATCATTCCTGAGAGGCTAGATTAACTGCGTCCTGCATGACGCGGTCGTGTGCTGCTTGCTCCTCAGCACTTCGCGGGGGCCCGTAGTACTGCCTCTGCCGGTGCACTTCATCACGCACAGCTGGTATGTCCAAAGGCCCATGTACAGCCTCATCATACATCTCCACAATCTCACGAATGCCCTCCTATGCACCACGACACGTGTATAGCCTTGGGCACTAATCTTACATTGTGGTGCGCCAGACTTTCCATGGACATCATTGAGCCAACAGCAGAGCATCTGCATAACTTTTAAGAGTGAGGAAACATACTCCATGACCTGATTTCTCCTGGTCTGCAAACGTTTGACGAGCCCTCATGGCTTCAAGCTGCTGTTCGACCAGTGTTTGCTGTTCTTGCACCCAAGCCTTGCGCCGCTCGAGCACTTGGGTTGCATGCTTCGTAGATGTGCGCACAGAAACTGCGGGAGAGAGTTTCATGTGTACTTCGTTCGTGTGAACGAGCTTCCCTGCAGAAAAGCGCTGTCGACCTGGTGGTGTTGTGGTCCTGCTCCCAAACGTCTCCTGGGGGCACTTACCTGGAAACATTGCTACACTACCAAACGGAACCATCACATCATGAACTATCTTATTATGTAGCGTTTCCAGGACTTCCAGCGTAGCGTTCATCTCTTGCATGTGTTTCTGCAGTGTTTTCAGAGATGCTTCCTCGTTCTGTATCACCTGCAGTGTTTCCAACATGTGCCTGGTACTGCTGACGAAACACTCAACTTGTTGAAGGCGTTAGTATGCAGATGTGGCTGTTAGATTGAACAGCATTAACGCAGGTACTGAAAGGCAGCAAGGCGACGGTCATACTGCAGCGCACGTTGTCAACGGTCTGATGCCAAATTTCGTCCGCCTTCCGAACCTGCTCAAGATTGAGACCCTCAGCATTCATTGGTGAATTCTCTGCCGTAATCACACGCGCCATAATCGGGCCAGGGCACGAACACGAAACCTGGGGTGGAGCGTATCGACAGGACACACTGAGTGGGCTTGGAACCGGTGAATTGGAGACAGAAGTGATGAAATTGTGAGCAGGACTGAAACTGTACGCTTGTGGTGTTTTAACCGCGAGCATCTTTCCTGGCGCAGACACACGTTTGCTCATGCACACTTGATCCACTGTGTACACATGTGTAGAAGCCTGAAAGGTAACGAAAGGGCAACAAGACAAATAGAATGCAGTTTGGATAGCTCTTGATATCAACCGAACAATCAACAATTACAAAGTCTGGCCTACCAGAAAACCAACGCACACTGCTTGCACAAGGCCTTGCGACCTGCGCTGACCCCTATGGAACTGCACAGCAGGAAAACCATGTACCCTACAGCGCACCAACAAGCTCAAATTTTCAGCAAACTGCATGTCAACAGCGACACTGTACATGCGCGCATACGGAACAGCACTCTGAAAGAACCTTCCAAGGTTTTAACACTGCTCCTCTACTCCACATCCTTCAGCAATACTGTACAAGTCATGAGTCTACAACGATTATCAAGCAAAGTACGAATTCTCCCCTGCGTCCCTAATGCTGTCCCACACATCAGTGCTCAGCCTCTCTTTCAGTGGCCTGCTTGCAGTGCTCTCCTGCGTCTTGCGGAACTCCCCAAGAGCCTGCGTGGCAGATGTGCGAGCTGGAGGGGGGTACCTCGCAGCCTTCGCGAGAAGAAGCAGTACTGGATCCATCCTGCAGTCATCCAGTAGAACTGATGCATTCTGTACAGCCCCACTGTCGCTGTAACATATGTTCGCACATACAGCGCATACACAGTTGGCCCAGGTGACGAGATCCGGTGCCATTGTACGCGTTAGGGTCTACAATTGAAGTGCCGCAAGTGTGAACAAATCAACACAAACTCACAGGTCACATGCAAGGAGCACACCATTCGGCTAATTCATAAGGACAGCTCTGCAGAAGTGCAGCAAGCTGCAGTACACAGCTGTGAAGCTGCACAGCAGAAAAGGTTGCGGTGGACGACTTCCTGTTGCCAGGGAATGCAGCGTGTGCCTGCTTCAAGATTTTTGACTTGACTCCTTCAAATACGTTTGACGGAAGAACCTTGATCAATCCAGACAGAGTGTTGCAAGCTAGCGCTCGAATTTCGAGCTTATCGTCCAGCAGGCTGGCATCAAGAGCAGCCAGCAGCTGCTCCAGGTGGGTTGGTGTCAAGGTAAAGAAATTCCTGCAGCAACAAGACGAAATTTCCCTGTGGTGCTGCCATATGCCTGGCTCCATCTATGTTCAGTGAATGCGATTCACAACATCGACCGAAACCAATGACACGCACAAAACAAAAATATACATTCTTTCTGAACACGTAAGATTATACACACACCTGAACCAGAAGCATTGGAGTACTGACAAGGCAGAGCCCCGTGCCTGCCATGCAGACGACTGCATAGCTTTGAGGCCGACTTCTAGCACCAAGGGCACATCCTGCACTTCGAATATGAAGTTCTTCAGCTGCACAGTCAGGCCACGGATGCTTACAATCAGGCCTTGCAGCTGAGCACTCTGCACAGTCTGTGCCTTGATGGCCCAAGGCAGAGCATGCAGGACAAGTTGATGCAATTCGGGCATGAGAAGCCTGGATGCAGCGATTTGAGAAGTCACTGCTGTGGCAGTCCCGATCTTGGTATCCCACTCCAAGGCCTCATTGCTCTGCACAGGGGCTGCAGCAATGGCCCCATCAACCTGCATCTGCTCTCCAGCAGCCTCATCAGCACCACCATAGGCACTAGTTACTGCATCATCTGCATCTGCGTAGATTTGCTGGACAGTGGCAAACAGCTGCTGCTTGAGAGCCTCCTTCAGGGAAGAGTCTTGAGCCGGTTGCAGGTCCAGGGCAACAAACTTGCTGACAGCAGCCATCAGGATAGGCCAGAGCTGCGCAGTGGTCGTTCTGACAGGTTGCAGCGGATGGCTCACACTCTCTGCCAGCAGCTTCCTGGCTCGCTCTAGCAGCACAAGAATTGTTTCGGCAATCATCGCAGTCGGGCTCTCCCCTTGAAGCTGCAACAAACGCCATCCAATCAACGTCTACTAGTTTAGCAGGAAGCTGTGTATGAGCAGCACCAGCAGTACAGTGAGATCCAGGGGCACACGAGGGCAAGCAAAACAGGAGTCCTGTCTTGGAACATCTGACAAACGTACAAGCGGGAGGTCTGTGCATTCTACTTCTATCTTGCTTCCACTGGCCACAGACATGTGTTACACACCTGCATCAGCATGTCCAGAGAGTAGGCAAGCAGCAGAGCATGCTTGCGATCAGAAGCACTTGTGCCGGACCACTTGTCTAGCAGCTGGGACATTGCAGTTGTGGTGGACTTGAGCATGAGAGCTGCGTCTTCTTCAGACAGCTGGGGGGGCCGCGTTTGCGCACTGATAGCTTGATTGGCAATCAATCGATGCGCATGTGCGATGGTCTGTGCAAACACAGCTGCCCGATCGGCAGTCACATTGTCATATCTTCCCTGCAGAACATTCCACAGCCAAGCATCCCAGGCACTCTGCCTCTGGGAACTTCCAGAGATGGCACCTACTGAGAAGGCTGCACCAGAAACCAAGCCTGCGTGAATGATCTCCATGACAGTGTACTCCATGTTGGGCTCAAGGGCCTGTTTCTCAGGCGACAGCTGGTTGAAGTTAGTTGCAGGATCTTCGCACGCGGACAGCACTTCAGCCGGCGCAATGGACATCAGGCAAGCGAGCAGGTACGACAGGCGTATGTGTGGGCGGTGAGTGCCCTTCTGTTGGCTGCCAGGATCTTTCACAGGACCTTGTGGCTCAATGCACATGTGCAGGCGCCCCAGAGGCCTCCGGGCTGCTCCAGGGGCTCTACGGAGCGACATCAGAAGTGCAGTCTCTGGGATGGTGCGCACGGCGTGGGCCCAGGTGCCATCCGCGCATGTGTGCAGATCATTGATGGTTGGCACAAGCTTGCCACGCCAATCTGCATCTGCTGCTGCTGCCCTGACACACGCAAACACAGTCTGTACGTAGGCGGCGGGTGCGCGGCCCTCGAGACATGCACTGAGATTGAGGAGGAGGCCGCTCATCGCTATGTCCTGCACATGGCATACACCATAGTCGAAGCCCTCCTTGCACAACCGTTCTTGTGTCCAAGCAGCTGGTTCGCCTAACCTCTACCGCCTGATTAGATGGCATCATGAAACGAAGCATGAATATATGAAAGGCTACAAGGGGTGCAAGAACTGCTCTTGGCACACCCAAGGCAAGACAAGGAAATAGACTGTCCTGGCGAGTGTACTGCCTGATAAATCATAGTGTACTTGCTCAGCAGAGCACGCTGCTCATGCATCTGCTGGGCTGCAGGTGTCCAATAAGAAAACCTGAATGTTGGTTACAACTCGACAACTCACGCCACGAGCATGGAATTCCAGGCATCACACCTTGACGAGCAGCATGTCTGCCTTCACACCCTGCTCAAGCTGCAGCTTCACAATCCTTTCTGCCAGTTCCAAATCATCTGTGACAGGGGTCAGCATACAGAACCAGGCGTGTGCAAGCACTATCGATCTCCAGTGCAGTGAGTTGGCCGACACCGCGGACATCAAGAGCTCTGTGACCGCCCTTACTTGTGGTTGCTTACTGCTGCTTGTGATGTACTGGGTCCTGGAGAGGAGAACGCTGAAGGCAGCCAGAAGCTTGTTCACGGGAAGCTTGACGTCCTGCAGTCACCGCCAGTGCTATGTAGATAGGTACCCTTACATAGAGAAATTCAGGAATCTCTAGGAGATTTTCCTGGTGTCAGATAGAACAAGGCTGGCGGTCCTGTACATCACTGGTCACCACCGGTCCATCAATACTCATTTGCCGGCCGATGTTTTGCCAGGTGGATGTGTTCACGCTGCCACTGAATCCAGCACAGCATCGAACAAGGGGCACTGGAGATCCAGTGCATGCCAACATGCAGCCACAACAGTGCACGATTCAAGCGTAAAGCGAATTGCTGGATCAAGGAACACAAAGTTGTGCAGTGGTCCACTGCACAACAGTCATCAGTGCAATTGCAAGTGAGTTTGTGTGTGGATCCCGTCTTGCAAAGATGGCATCCCAGCAGGGATGCTACCCGGCGCCTTATAGACAGCGGGGGGACGTGGGTAAGGATTGGAATGTGGAGGTGGAATGACCATATGCAATTTCCACATCTGTGCACAAGTACCGAAAATACCTCCAAAGTATCTCAATTGGCACCCTATATATGTATATATGTATATGTATATGTATATGTATATATATATATATATATATATATATCTTCAACATGAACGGTAACCGTTCGCGGCGGTCATGGTATTGAGACATACACCCATAGGAAAGAGAACAAATGCAGAACGAAACATGCAACGCATCTGCAGCAGACCTGGCGTCTGTCCTGTAAACAGCGATATGTACTTCGGATTTGGTTCGGAGATTCGATCCTGGAAGGTCGATAGAAACGCGCAGAAGGTTCATAGAAGGCAGAATATTGTAAATAGGTGAACACGTGGAACGTGTATCAGAAGGTCTGTGGAAGGCGGAATGCGCTCTAAGGGCGCCGGGCAAGGAAATGTTGTCGCAAAAGCTTGAAACAGAAGCACCCAGTGTTGCTGCACAAGACGGCGCACCACTTGGGAGTACATCTGAATCACAAGCATGCTCAAGTAGACGGTTGTGAATGCTGCAGGCTCCAAGGCAGCAGTCAGCGGAATCGATGACTGGCACGCCTCCAGCATAGCAGCAGCTCCAGTAACACGGTGCTTATTGTCGCTGGTGCACCGGTCCTCAGCATCGCTTTGGACAGATGCAGCAGCAGAAACGACGCCTGCAAGCGTCTCTGTCTGTGCGGACAGAACCACCAACGCTTTCTCAGTGGACACGGGTATAGCATAGCCCCCAGTGCTAGACAGCTCCTCTGGAACAAAGCCAGGGCCTGTAGAGTCCAGGAGGGCTAGCGACGATGCTGCTGCTGTCAGCAGGCTTGCTGGCAGCTGTGTGAACACTTGTGAAAATGATGCACAGGACCGCGCTGCTCTGCGGGAGGTCTGTGAGTATCTGTGGAAGCTCAGCTGCACAAGAGTGGACAGGCACTTCTGGGCAATCGGTGTGAGGTCTTGCAGCTGCATATCAGGATGTGTGGCAGAGATGCCAGGGTGCGAAGCCCTCAGAGAGATGCGGCGGAAGCAGGCCTGCCAGGTGACACGGCGGCACGCCCAGTACGGCTGCCGGCTGCCCTTGCCCAGGGCTCCAGTCTCTAAACCTAGTAATCGGTCTGCAAAGATCGGCTCATTCATGCTGCGGTCTCGTGACTTGATCGTTGTGCCTGTGGATGCAATCTGAGCCACCACTGAGCCACTCACTCTCTGCATACACACACGACTGGTTGTGCGCGCTCCAACCTCTTTTACACATGTATGCCACGCCCTGCATGGTGTGACTGCACGAAGTTGTTGCGTCATCAACAATGCATCACTTGAGCAGGCACAGGCCGCAACATGCTGAAACATGGAAGAGCAGCTGCAGAAAAAGGCTAGCTGCCGTTGCAAAATTCAGCATGAAAGAGCAAGGCAGTGGAGATGATACAAGCGGTAGTACACAGTGTAGCACACCTCCAGCTCCAACATTGCGAAGGCTATCGTGTGGGTGTTCCCAGCATCAGTGCCCTCCAGCACTTCAAGGGACAGCTGCAGAACATCATCCATCAGCGAGCACGCCAGCAACTTTGTGTTGCAGGGCTCCCAGCAGACATCGATGGAATCTGCCTCAGCGACTGTGTCTCCAGCAGCACATGCAAACCGGGGAATGATCGGGTTCAGCGCCAGAGACACTGATCCCAGAAAGACCTGAAGCCTCCTTAGGCGCATGCGTGAAGAGATGTGGGCGTCCGCCAGCTGCTCTTGTTGCCTCATGTCAGCGAGCTCCTCACGGATGTGTGCAACTAAGGAAGTCATCATCTTTACTGCGTACGAAACTGAATCTTCTGAAGGGCTTGACCAGGTGAGCTTGGGGCAGTCCTGGCAGTCCTTTGGTACCCAGCGAGACACTGCGTTGTTCAAGGATCCTGGAATACCCATCTTCTGAAGCTTGCCGTCTTTGTCCTGCCCTTCAAAGCGGGGCGAGGTGTCCAGGGAGCGGTCACAGTGCATGCTGAAGAGGCGGAACAGTGTCGCAGATGCTGCAGAGATCACGTACGGCTTGTTGATACGGGAGACACCGAGCATGAGGTCGAATATCTCTTGCACCTTTGATTCAGGAAGCTGCTTGAGGCCATACAGTAAATGGGTGAGCACCATCAGGTGTGCATGCACCCTGCCTGCTGCGCTATCACTCGGATTTGTGTCCCCTGAAGCACACACCATCACCATCACCATGAGCACCCGTGCGTGTTGCTGTGAATGTCTAGTCTGGGCGATTGCCCGTTTCTAACTGGGAACAAACACTCGCACACACAATGAAACTCGGGGGGCAGGGAGGGGGGTTGTGAAACATCACAAGAGTGGCTGTGTGCAGGTGGCCTGACACGTGCCTTTGAGAGCTTCAGCTTCCTCCTTGAGCATGTTGATGACCGGGTTCATGATGAGGTCGATCGCAGTGGCAGGCAGCAGCTCAGCAGAGGTCATCAGCAAGGCGCCAGCATCAATTGAGCCCTGGGCGGTCGATAGGCCAAGCACAAAGTCGGCCACTTGCTGCACCGCAGCAGGCAGCAGAGAGGGCGGCATCTTGTAGAAGAGCTCATGCACCATCCGCTGTGTTCGGTGGTATCTTCCGAACCACGACCCACTCAACTCCCCTCCGCTGCAGACACAGAATGAGATTGGCGGCCGCTCCATGTGGTGCAAAACTTCACTGAGTAACCTCACAGGAGTGCTGATACTGAGTTTTGGAATTGACACCACACGATGTGTACTTTTAAAACTTCCACACAACAGTACAGCATCCTGCAGCCAGTGCAAGGCTTCGAACCACTCCCTCGGTCAGGCTCATACAAGCCTACAAATGTACACGAGTGTAGATTCTGAAAAAGGCAGATTCTCTCGAGCCAGGGTCTAGAAAACCCTGGCAGGCGAGACCAGAACAGTGGCAGTGCGCACTTGTCAGAGTTGTCGACGCCGCCGCCCACATGACCCTTCAGAGCATCAATCACTGCAAACAGATGCTCAAGCAGCTGCGTAACAAAGTCTGAGATGTACATCGGGAACTCTATCACGGCCTCATCTCCTTCACGAGGCATATCCAGGCCTGTGAACTCGACACAGTTGCTGAACACAGTGAGATAGAAGCCAATTGTGCGTTCCGTCTTGGCCTGATCGTTGGCATCGAGCCCTGGCAGGAGCATCATCATGGCTCCCGCGATCTCTTGACAGGCCAGCTCATGAGGGGATGATGAGTTTGCTCCCAGCTTTGCAATGGCATCAGCATCAGATAGAACAAGCCCCCTGAGCAGCATCGGCCTGACCGCAACTGCAGCGAAGCCACAAGTAGTCTGCATTTGCATGGCAGCAACAATTCTTTGGTAAACACAGTATGAAGGCATCGGATGGATCTTGCAAGGCTACTCCTTCTTGCTAGTTGGGTTCTTTCCCAGTGCTTTCCTTTCGGACTCGCATTGCATGTGGCCAGCAGGGGAACGTCTCAAGGTCAGGCGAGGGATCGTAGTTGCAGATGGGAAGGAAGTGCGCACAACAGAGCAATCTGATAGACCCAGACAGCTGATGCACGGAGTCGCTGGCCTCCAGAGCTTCGTGGAAGCGCTGCACGACCACCGGCAGCACAATGTCAGGCTCCACATACATGGCATTGCTCAATAGCTCCAGAGAGGCAGCCCGCAGAGTGCTACTCTTGTGGTGCAGGGCAGGCAGAGCCAGCTGCAGGAGCAAAGATATGACAGTCTGTAGCTTGGAAGGGTCAAGCTTGTGCGCAGGGTCCCCCTCCCAGTCAGGGTGCGCCTCCCACTGCAGCCTCCTCCTCATCAAGTACCAAGACGCAGAGTCCAGGAAGTCTGAGAACTGATCACTCCAACTGCACAAGGCCCACCAGAATCAGGTTATTGCAGACACAGTCCAAAGCAGTGCAGATGTTTTGGATGCAGGCACACATGCCAGGTGTGTTGAAGCTAGCTGCGAGCTGCTGCGTTCGACGCGCGAGCAGTGTGCTTAAATAAGCGACAAATCTGAACAACACCAGCCTTCAGGAACAAGTCACACAGGGTTGGGTGGAAGGAGCACACGGGCCGATGTTAGAGGCGTGGAAGAAGTGCTCAAACAGAGTGACAATCTGCCGCAGGCCCTCTAGCGCAGTCAGCGTCTGTGGCGGGTTGAACGCTTGAGGGGATGTGCGCAGTGTGCACATCAGGATCTTGGCAAGGTGCGACACAGCACTCGTGCCGCGGTTGATTGCCAGGTACGCCACCTGATCAATAGGATACTTGGGAGGGATGTTGTTGAGGAAGGGGGCAGCGGCGTTGCCAACACGCACGTTGAATATCCAAGGCGCCCTCGAGCAGACATGCGGCATAATCGTTGGCCAGTCAATCACTCCCTGAAGCATACGAATTCAGACTTACATCGGTTCTCTTCAATTATTGCCCGGTATCTACCCAAACAGCATCAGCATCTTCAGCTTCGCTGGATGACAGAAGTTGGTGCACAGGCGCAGGGAGGCCCCCCTCCCCAAGGACACTATGGCGAAAACGCACGAATCGGTCATGCTTGGCAAGGCGGGCAAGAAAGCACAACCATACACCGTTCCAGTGCACATTATTGGCCATGGGACGCCAGAGTTCCACAGCTAGCTGCGCCCATTCGTTCCATGGCAGGGAGCGGTCTGTGGCAACCCCGTGATGGGGGAAGAAGATGAGCAATTGAACTGCAGCACTCAGACTTTCTGGGGAGTTCTGTAGCTGCAAATTTCCCAACAACCTCTCCCATACCACTGCTGCTGCTGCTGCGGGAAAAAGACCACGTGCCTGCAGAACCAACGATCTCCCCTTGCTGTTGGCACGCAAGCACATGCTGTATTTGCAAGGACAATCAGCATGCACAAGCATTGTGAGACACAATTCTAAGGAACGGACTGACAAGAGACAACTGGAACGTTGCTGAAAACACGAATGGAGAAGGTCCATGAGAAGCACAGTCTCAACTGCCCCACAGGAGTGACATGCATAATTATACCCGGTAACAGTGTGTTTGCAGATGAGCCATGACTTTCAGGTTAGGTCACACACCCGTTTGCAAAGCTCTACAATTAAGGGCCGGTGTGGTGCTGGAAGAGATCCCTCAAAGGTGAGCTCCTGTGCCTTGTCCATTGCGCTGCTGAACAGATTCCAGTAGGGCTCCATGTCCAAAGATTTAACCCCGCGCAGGTCTGCTCTATACGTGCGTAGAATCTGTGATGCGATTGCCATCCATTTACACATGATTGGCAGGGTATTGGATGTTGCCTGCACAATTTGCATTGCAACATCGTACAGCCTGCCAACATCCCCAATATCATACTTTGTCTTCGTTTTGAGAAACCTGTACAGAAGCCGTGCTGTATCACAGCATCTCGCACGTTCAGGCAAGGAGAACAGCTCAGATTGATGCACATCCTGCAGCCGCAGTACTTGACTTGCATCTGACGCACCGCGTGCAGCAGCTCAATCGTAGGAATCACATTGCCAAGTAATGAACGAAATACGTGTCTCAGACGAGCGCACTTGTGTATGTGGGCGATCCAGGGAAGTGATTGCTGCAGGAGATGTGCATCGACATCCTTGCTCATGACCATGTTGGCATAAGCTGACACTGAGCCAACAAGAGTGCGGAACCTTGCTTCCTCATGTTCCAGTACGGAATGTGTACATGCATCAGGTAGCCACAACGTGCACCGCTCATCCCATTCAGACCCGTGAATCATGTTGCACAAGCAAGACCGAGTTGGGTGAACTAGTAATCCACACCGAACACAGGTGCCAGCTGAAAGATCATGAACCTATAAACATCCCAGACACCGTAGATGCGAAGGGAGCGCTGTGCAGAGATTGTGGTAGTGCCTGGGTTACGTGTGCAATGCTCAGCCTGCTTACATGAGCCACGTCAACGATCATTGGGACTACGCATGGCCACGCTGACTTTATAGCTAAATGCTGCTTCCTGGCACCTGCGAGTGCAGTAGAGTATCGGAGCGCGGGCGCGCATGGTGATCGTGCCTGGATTCAATTTCTACATGCAGCCAGCCACATTGGCCACAGGGTAGAACTCCAGACCATACTTGATTGCGAGCATTTGGGAGTCTGTCCTGGCTCATCACTGTCACGCTGCTTGACTGAATTGAGGCGTGTTACATAATAAACCTGTCATAATCTACATCATGTACTGAACCACAACATCAATATCGAAATGCATCACGCCTGTTTTTGAAAAGGAATTGTCAGACATTTAATCCCCAGGTGTCCGCAGACTTGATTGCAGACATTCACGACATAGTGCATGTAGAATGAAACGAACGCAGCTGACAAGAAGAATACCAACGGCACAGGATCAACCAAGTCCAACACAGAATTTACCACTCCAACAGCCATTCCCACCAAATAAAGCCTGATTTTTGGACTGAATTTCTCCTTCGCCATGTGTGCCATGATCAACTGTGTCGCAAACATTGTATACGTGATACTCACACACAACAGAAGGCCGCGGCTGAAGTAGGGATGGTCAGCCTGTTGCTGCATCAGGAACAAAAACGAAAGACAGAAGACAGCAGCAATGTACAGAAGATGCTCCACTGCTTTGAGGCTCCCAAGCTCCTTGTGCCCCTTCTCCTGAGCATCCATAGGCTCACTGGGCATGAAAACACGCCACAATTGCCCTGAAATCTGGATCAGCATGCACACGAGCGCCAACGAGAAGGCCGCATCAACGAACGTCCATGATGCAACCTGCTGTGGCACATCTGCCAATGAACTCAGGGGCAACTGCCACACATGTGGGCCCAGTGTTCCTGAGACCAAGTGCACCACAGCAAGCGCATAGTTCGCCTCAAGAACACCGAAGTATCCGTTGCCATACGTCATCATCCCTGCAAAGCAGAAACAAACTCAACTGTGCCTGCCATGCAACGCTTGTCTCTGGCACCATACTGCACTTTCAGCATGCTGTGCTAGAAGTTTGGGTGGGAGGTGAATGATTGCAAAGCGTTTCGTACATGACTCAGAATAAGAGAATACTGCAGGCCTGCATCAATACAGACATCCACATCTACACTAGAGCCCCAGGAACTGCAACATCTACAGTGAGGAACTCTCTGCGTTGATAAAAGAGTGCTGCAAAGTCAAGTAGGGTTTTTTACCTGTATGATACTCTTCCCATTGCGCCAGAATCCACATTGCAAGCGGCAAACCCACCCAAATAAGCATCACAGGCGAGATCTTCATACAGGCTGAGGTGCTGACACTGACGAGAATCAACGTCACAGACAACGCATCACAGCCATGATCAAAGAGTTGCCCCAGAGGACTGGATGTATGAGTTCGTCGAGCTTGCTTTCCGTCCATGCAATCCAGGTTAACATACATGAACACGGAGATCCCAGCAAACAAATGCACCCATTTTGGAGCATTGCGGCCGTCAAGGTCTGGAGCATATGCTGCTAACAGAATGTAAGAGGCTATAATAAACATGAGCCCTGACAATGTGACAAGGTTGGGCGCAAGCCACAGTGGGAACCAGTTCTCCACAACCCAATTCCACATCGGGTTGTGCAGGTCATCAAGCCATGTGTACCCGCCAGCTTTGTATTTGTAAGCAGCCAGCCCCCTCAGCATTCTTGGGCTGAGGTAATCGTGCTTGAAGAAAGCCATCACAACAACAGCCACACTTCACGCCCTGAACGCGAAATTATGATCATAATTGGCAAATGTGTGGGCGCAGTATATTTACAAGTGTAAGACAGAGCGCACCAGTGGTCGTTAAGGTCAGCGAGCTGCGTCCCTGCCGGCCTCAGAGGATGAAGTGCTTGAGCAGAATAACCAAAACAAGGTATTCTATGGACGGATATGCGTACCATCAACGTGCCTATATCTGGAGGACGTACACCGTGACTGTGCCAAAAGAAACGCGTGAACTGTACTCATGCTTGGAAGTTCATTTTGCACTACCATGGTTGCAAATCACGTACCTGCGAAACTTGCGCGCCCACAGTTTCTGAGTGTGCATTCACGCTGCCCAAAATTGATTGCAATTGGGATGCCATGGGACTTGGCTGCGGTACCCCAAACGCAGCAACCAGAGGTAAACCACATGAGCCCTCTGACATAGCGTCTTTCAGACTCGATGTCGTGTTTTGGAGCCATTTTGGCCGGTTGTGGCATTGAGATGACCTCTTGAGGAGACATGAATCGCATCGTTACAAAAAACATTCACTCTCTTGAAGTACACAGTACACCTTTCTCCGTTAGCTTTCTTACTGATTGGTATCTGAGCAACATGACAACATCCTGTGTTCAGATTCGCACAGTCCATCTGTATCCCTTGAAGCAAGAATGTGCAACAAAGGCCCCCCCGCACAAAGATCCCCTCTTCACATCAACTGCTCCATCTCTAGGGCTCGTCTGTAGTCAAGGCTAGCCTTCTCCCCTTGGCCCAAATTGTCTGCAAAAAACCGTGAAAGTGACTTCATGAACCACACTACAGAAGTGCGCGCATGCAACTCAACAACAAAGTACTACTGGGAGAGAACGCACCCAAGGCAAACCCACGTGAATAGTAGGCATTCACATTGGCAGGTTCGAGAGCTATCACAGCTGTGTAGTCTGCGACTGCTGATTCATAGTCCCCAATCTTGTCAAAGCTGATTCCTCTGTTATGCAGGGCATGTGCATTCCTTGGGTCCAGGTGCAGCACAAACGAATAATCGCTGACCGCTTCTCTATAGCGTCCAACAGCAGCAAGACAGTACGCTCGGTTGTTGTAAGCGCGCACTGATGGGTCCGACAGCTCAATAGCAGCACTGTAGTCTGCAATGGCCTCAATCAACCTCTGCAGCTTGCGCAGGCAGTGCGCTCTGGCGTTCAATGTGCCTACATCCTTTGGGTCCATTTGCAGCACCCTGCATAGTCATCGGTATAGTTCAGGTGACTAGGCAAGGATGGAAAATATACAACAGAACTGCATACCTGCAGTAATTTCTGAGACAGTGAACCAGGCAGGCTGAAAACCCCAGGATCGTGCCTGTCAAAATCATGCACAGCACTCTCCCAACGTCCCAAGCATCGTAAGCAGCCTCCTCGGCTTCTGAAGAACAGTGCTTGCGTTGGATTGAGGGCAATCGCTTTGTCATAGTCTGGCAAACTTTCTTCTACCTGCCCCTGCTGCTCCAGCAGCCTTGCTCTTGCATGGTACGACAGTGATCCGGCAGGATCTAGCTGGATGGCCTGCTCAAAATCTCGCATAGCAGACTTGTAGTCCCCCAGGCGCTCATGTAGCGAGCCCCGGTTGTGCCAAGCCGTGGCTGTGTTCGGCTCCAATGCAATGGTGGTGTTGTAGTCCGCTATTGCTTCGGCGTGCTTGTCGAGCTTGTCGAAGGAATATGCACGATTGTAGAACGCCTGCAGGTTTGTGGTAAGTATGAAGAAGTCTGTGATGCAAAAACCGTTCTCCATGAACGTGCTGGAGAAGATGAACCGCTGCCAAACAATGTAATGCTATGGAGGTCAATGCCAGGAAACGCACCCTGCAGTGTCGCGGATTCAGTTTGACAGCTTTTGAGTAGTCCTCAATCGCATTCTCAAATCTCCCCTGCACCCAGCAGCTGTTCCCCCCTGTTGAGCTCTGGCGGCGAGAAACCCACACAAGAATCCCCATGGCATGTATCGTAAGAACTCCAACCATGACACACATGACATGTAGCAGGCCCCGGTCTCTACCAACGGCGAAGTGTTGGAAAACAGCACACCATTTTTCGCAGGGAGAACCCACGGTTGTGATAGAAGTCTGCGTTTTCTGGCTCAATCGAGATTGAAATTGTAAAATCTTCAACAGCCCCCTTGAAGTCACCCTTTCGGTCCCTTGCAATTCCTCTGTTGTAGTATGCAAAACTGTTCTGCGGATCTGTTTGGCTTGCTGCGGTGTAGTCTGCAATTGCTGCATCATGATCCCCAGCCTTGTCCCAGGAGAACCCCCTGTTGAAGAGTGCCTTGAAGTTGTCCGGATCAAGGGCGAGTGCTTCATTGTAACATGCTATCGCAGCCACATACTGGCCCTGCATACTGCCAACATGCAACTCAGTGAACCATTTCAAGGCGCACATGACGGGGCACTCTTCGCAGCCACTCAACGAAAGTGGGCCTTCAACGAAAATTTGGCAGCTGCTTGTACAACAGGAACACAGAATCTATGGCGATACGTGCAAGAAATAAGAATGCAGGGTGACGTTGACTTGCACCTTTTTCCTGTTGGAGTAGCCGGCTGCAAGATGCTGCGATATCTGTTGTGACCTGTCAGAGTCTGGCATGTCACTTCCTGCCTCTGCATACCCTTTGTGAGAACTTGGGCTTGCCTTGATATCTGTTGACTGGGCGCTCCTGTAAGGCTTCAGGACCTCGGTGGTTGCTTCCTCGAACCCCCGTTCAGATGCAACTCTGCTGCCGTTGGATTCTGTGGAGCCACATGCAGATGCGCGCAAGCAGAGCTCATTTGCTGTCTGCATATGGTCACTGTGACCATGTGTTGCTTTGATGAGATCATCCTGTGATGACTGCGACTCCTGCACTTTGCCATGAGGATGCTGGAAACCTTTTCCAGATCCTAGTCCTGATGCAGTGCAACTCTGGGACCCTTGCCTGGAAGGGCTACTCTGCGCACTGTGGAAACGTCTGCTGGTATGAGCGTGTGATCCTTGCTTTCTTGTATCCAGCTCCAACGCATGATTGTAGTCACCTGCATGACCGGGCACTTAAAGCTGCTACCGATACTTGGAGACATGCAGAAATGCCTGACAGCTGGACATTGTCACACAAGCTCCATTGACGGCATGGGCTGGCGGAGCAATGCATGTGAACATCGATGCGCACATATTGCTTCAGCGAAGAACCCTTTGAGGTTCTGGCATGCTCCCCGTGCATACGCTGCTTTGATGTGGTTTGGATCCTGATTCAAAACCTGTGTGAATGCATCTATTGCCATGTCCACCTGACCCATGCGCTGCAACGTTGCGCCTTTGTAGTACAGTGCATCTGTGTCCTGGGGCTTCAAATGTATCACTGCCTCATAGTCCCGCAATGCCGCGGTCAACTGATCTGCAACTTGGTCCGAGTGGAATGAGAAGAATGCTCACAACAAGTCAAACTAAAGCATGAAGAGTGGGGGCTGCAAATGTTGGGTTTTGGGGAGGATGTATGTCAGTAAGGTATATGCAGTACAATCACTGTATGTTGGGCCACTGCTGCTTCGGAAACATCACTTGCGGTGCATTTAGCAGGCACAACAGTGAATATTTGGACGCACCAGACTTCAAGTACGCTGATGCCCGCACAAGCAGTGCCTTGTCATTGTCTGGGTGCTTCTCTAGCTTGTGTGAGCAAATCTCGACCAGACGGTCGAATTCACGCTGCCTTTGCAGAAAAAGTAAACGATCCGGCCCTGCTCTTGCTGTCTGCTTGCTGTCGTCTTGCTTTGGAGGGTGCGAGAGGTCCTGCCCTCGATTGTTATCAGGTCGGTGCATGGTGACCGGTTCAGACGTTCTTGAGGCATGCGTAGCCGACATCACAGCTTCAAAACTACCAATACCATCCAATGAAAGTTTCAGCTGTCACTGACGTGCTTACTGCCACAGTCCTGCGGAATATAGGTTCATTGTTGTGTTGTGCAACGTCGAAACTTTGGAGGCGGACCAACTACATGCCTTTTTCCAAAACACACGCGCAGTACTGTGTAGATATGCTGAGAGTAGGTTTCTGTTTCTGGTATGAAGAACTGTCGTGTTCGAGTTGTGTTTACGGTGAAGACACTCGATGTTGATAATGCACTCATGGCATGCATTGCAATGAGTTAACCATGGCCAGTTGTCCACCGCAGACCAAGTTAGAGATACAAGAAGTTCTTTGTGCAACAGCTAAAGCTTATTCTTTTGTGCGTGAGGGAAAGCTTGACTTGTGTGGTGTACATTGGTGTCTCTGCTGTCCTGACATCAGGCAAGAGCAGTGCTAGCCAACTCGTTCTTGCCGGCGCCGAAGCGGGGTTGATTGTGTAGTTCCTAGCACAGGAGTACAGTATTGAAAGGAAATGACAGTACAGAAGTGTCTGCAGCTGCTGCATCGTCTTGCATTCGCAGTGGCGGACATCGGAAGCAGCACTGCGGCTGCGCAGTCTCGTGCACTGAACACCAGGACAGCAGCTGAAGCTCTTCACCCGGAGCGAATTCAGTGGGTCTTCCTCGGACCACCAGGCGTAGGAAAGGGCACATACTCCACCAGAGTTGCTGTGGCGCTTGGCGTGGCACACATCGCAGCGGGGGACTTGGTGCGAGCTGAGATCAAACGCCGATCACCTCTGGGGCAACAGGTGCGGAACAAATCTTGCTGGTGACAAATTTGCTGTTCAGGACTGAATGGTCTGCAGATTTGGTGACACTGCAGATGCAAACGTATGTGAACAAGGGCGAACTCCTGCCGGACGAGATTGTCTCCAAGGTACAGCCTTTGTAAAGGTTCCATTGCACATGCGTGCGCTCGTAATTGCGTCATTTGTTCACAAGAGATTGAGCTGAAGTTCTGATTTGGTATGTGTTGCATTGAAGTTGTTGTATCAACGCATCGAAGAGGGCAAGGTGATGGGGGAGAAAGGGTTTGTGCTGGATGGATTCCCCCGCACTGTGCATCAGGCAAAAGACTTGGTCAAGGAGCAGGACATCCAACTAGCTGTCAACCTGAAGCTACGAGAGGAGGTGCTGATTGAGAAGTGCATGGGTCGTAGAATATGCAAAAAGTGCGGAAAGGGCTGGAATGTTGCCGATATTCACCAACCAGCAGCAGGTTCTCTACCAGAGATTATTATGCCGCCGCTGGATCCCCCAGCGGACTGCTTGGACTTCATGGAACAACGTGCAGATGACAAGGAAGAGGTGCGTCTCTGTTGTCCGCCATGCATGCCAGGAAATCTGGCCAGAGATTGACTGTGCCTTTTTCTTGTTTGAATTCCCGCATCAGCTGATGTGAAGATAGGTGCAGGTGATTCGGAATCGTTTGGATGTGTATCATAGAGAAGCCACACCAGTAGAAGATTTCTTCGCCGAAAAACAGAAATTGCTGAATTTTGAAATCACTGCCGGTATACCTGAAACACTTCCAGGACTGTTGGGTACTTTGAGGCCGCATGTCGGCAACTGGGAGATTGCTGACGTAGATAATTTCAGTTGAGAGGAAGACCAAGAGGTAGTTCCTATCCAGCGGTGATGGTTGGTTTCTCGCTGTAAGCAATGTCTACACCCAGTGCAAGATACATGGAGTTGTGGTGAACTCCCATTGATCATGACGCGGAACACAGGCACAAACAGTGCATATAACAAGCATCTTTTCCAAGTGAAGAACGAGAGGAACAAACCAGCTGCCACACAGAAATCACAAGTACACAAAACGCAAAATGGGCCCAACCTGCGCAAGAAGAATGAAGCACCACGGAGACAGTGGCAAGCAGCGCAGGTTAGTAGTGCCATGGAAACATGTGATAGCAGGATTGGGATGTGACAGGGTCATGCTTTCTTGGTATGTAACGTGCAGTTCTGAGACCATGCGGTCAGTTCCCACGCAGCCACAGCAGCGGCAAGCATCCACAGGCCGCCAGATTCCTGCCGTGGAACCTTGCCCAGAAGGCATGCGGCCACGAAACTGCAGCAGACAGCAGGCAGGGGGCGACACCGATCGGGCAGTAGCTGCAGCATTTGGCGGCAGCGCACCGGAGAGGAACCTGTAATGGAGGTCTGTGGCAGGCAGGGGGGGCTGACAGGCGGGGGGCCCGAGGCAGGGCCAACGCCGGACATGGCCGCGACATAGAGTGCAGCCAGGAAGGCGGACATGCGGCAGACAAAGTGGGGGTAGGGGGGGCCAAGTACACATGCCAGAGTTGACAGGTTACATCACAACATCAGCAAGGCCTCGGCCAAGGTCGTGCCAAGGAGGCGGCGTATCACAGACAGAATAGTCCGCACTGTTACGTCAGAGGCAGCCATATTCGTGCACCTGCATGTCTGTGTTTCAGACAGAACTATACTTCCCTATGAGCCAAGCATGAACAAATGTGCCGACATTCAACCATCGACGTCAGCAGTGGGTTGCAATTACTTGTCTGCGGGAAGCAAAGACAGGATGGTGACGAGAACAAGCCCAGTTGCTGCCCCACCAATGTGACCTATGTACGAGATGTTGCCCCCAACCCCAGTTATTTGTGCACTAATGTTGCTCATCAGTTGAGAGTACACGAATGGAGCTATCACACAGAGCTCCACCATCCTCCTGAAGTTGAACTGAGTCAGCTTTGCAGCAATGCTCACAACAAGGAGGCCAAACACTGATCCTGATGCTCCCACTATGGCTGCCCGTGGTGACGCTGTGGCTAGGAAGGCAATAGCTGAGCCTGCACAAGGGCACCCTCCGTTGACCATGGTACAAGTGCTCCTGATGTAGCGTGGCCTGTTATGCGCGACCTAGACGTGTAGGTGAGAGGACTTCTCGACGCAATCAAGGGCAAAGTACATTTCTGCACAACACGCTAGGGGTACACTGCTGCAGAAGCCACCGTTCCTGAGTGACAGATAATGGAACTTGATTGCGAATGAACTGAATAATCACGGAAAGCAGGCAGCATGTTGTCTACAAGTGCAGCGGAACACAACAAGTCCGCATGTCATATGCTGAGACTGTGAAGCACTTGCAGTGTTACGAGCGCACCTACGGAACAGACAAGGTAGGTGATAATCAGACCCAGTGCGCCCTCTTCCTCCTCCACAGTGCGCCCAAATACAAGTAACAGGAACATGTTGCTTGCCAGATGATTAAAGTCTGCGTGGCAGAAAGCATACGTGATCAACTGCCACCTACACAATGATGCTTTAGTGAGTAACCCTGCACTGTCCAATCCAGACTTACAGACATGTGTTTTCTGGCATCACTCGTATCCCTTGTAAGAAAACAACAGCAAAAGTCATACCCATTTGAAAAAACTGTTGTCAGGAATAAAATGGCAGTAGCGGTGACTGGGGCAACCTCCAAATGGTCACCAGGCACTGTAGTGTGCCCCCCAACATGCATCCATAAGAGACCGCACCACTGCCATTTCCATGCATAAAGGGGCATGCTGCTCACCAACGCAAATGAAGTGTATTTGTCAAGGAAGAATACAACCTGCAATGCTCGGGTATGTTTCAGTAGGTGTATTGGGATATCACGTCCGATGTGTGAGAGAGGTGATAGGCTCGCACGTAGTTAATAAGAATAAGTAGCATTACGCCATTGCCGACGCCTTGTTGCAGGCCTGCCAGCTGCTTTGGCTGAGCAGTTGTTGAAGTCTTCCCTGCACAAAACTGCAATCTCTAAAAACTGCAATCTCTACATACCAGAAAAACGATAGCATAGCCACTGAGGCAACCTGCAAAAAATTTTGATGCAAACTAATGCTGAGAAGTAGGTGTCAGTCAAGCCAACCAGGCCCCGTCGTCGGCAACTGCTTGTTTTGCAGACAGGGTGCACGCAGGAAACGCACGGGTTCCCAGGTACTTGTCAATCATGTCAACCGCCACATCGTCCCATTTCTTGTTCTCAGCCCTCGAGTGCGTGCTCTGGCGTGGGTAAGATGCAAGACGATGTATCGGCAGTGATGTAAACCTGGCACCAACCTTTGGCCTGCCACGACATGCAAGCAGGGACCGCATGACAATTGTTCAAGCAAACTAGAGTGTGTAGACTGCTTTCACTGGCTATTTGCCGCGTACTCGTATAGGTTTGTGTATGAAGCTAGCGCTGAGGTTCGAGAAGCAGACAGTTGGCCACAAGCAGAGCTACAACTAGCTATCTGGCTAACCAACTAGCACTATAAGTACCCTGCGTACCAGCAGTCACATTCGTTTATTTGCCTTTCTGTGTGCGAAGCGCTCAATACATTGTGGCCGTATATCCCGATGTGGGGGGATACCGATGCATGGAACGGTTTTCTTGAATTCAATTGAAGATGAAAATAGAAAGCACTGGACTCAACAGTCACATTTGCGCAAATGCACTCAACAGTCACATCTGTGCAAATGAAGCAATATATGTAAGTTCTGCGTTGAATGGAGGCTCGCATGCGTACAGTGCCCATGAGTGATTTTGTGCTTGACATTGACCACAATGTGCTTTCTTGACCATGACACTATAGATGTACATAGGGACAGGGCTGCGACTCACTGGCCTCGTCATCAAATGCTGCAGAAAGCGTCACTGCGCACAAGAGCCAATTGGCTACGTGAGAGAAGACGGTGAATCAGGAGGCCTGGTACTCGACAATTAATATTGCAAGCTCTCCTGACATAAACGTCGCCAGTGCTTCATCGTCCAAGCGCCAATGTGACGATACATCGTTGTGGTAGTATATCATAGGTGAGAGAGGCCAGTGTCGCGCGCCCATTATCCCCTGCTTGGGTTGATGATTGGACTAGGGTTTGTGGGATAAGTAGAAGCCCCTGCTCGCCATATGTATGTTGCACATGTCCAGCGATCTAAAATCGTCTTTGGTTGGTGAATTACTGAACGTATATGCACATGGAACGCACACGCGTGTTTAAAAGAAGCCGGGGGGGGGGGGGGAGGGGGTGCCGGGGACGTGAATCCATGTTGCACAAACACAGCGACGCCCTAGATTTCCGAACACAAAGGGATACAGTACATGTGTGAAATCTTTTGGCGAAACGGCCTACGCCCCACCTGGCCGGTCTGTGCACGCTGCGCACATGCACTGTGCAGACAGCTGCCGAGTTATTGATTGTAACGGCCGATGTGAAGGATGGCTGGCGGGTGGACCATTGTGAACGTAATTATCTGCATGTCCCATGTGCTACAGCCCAATCTGCAATGGGCAAGGTTGGATGCTTGGTGTGGAGGGTTCCGCAGCAGTCCTTTTGGGCAAAGCTGTCGTCACCGCTCAGCCCAGTACAGACGGGGTGGCAGGTGTAAAGCTGGATTCATGAAGTTTCGTACCAGCACGAATTGTTGGGCCTGTCGTTTCAATTTTTCGTGGTTCAATTTGCAGTTAGCAGAAACTCTCAGTACAAAATTCCTCCGCATCAGAGCCTAGCTCATTTCCTCCATAGAAATGGAAGACAATACCCTCAAAAACAGCCATTGGTTCAGTACTTAGCGTGACTTGGCACTTTCAGATGCACAGGTTCAATGTTTAACAACGATTGGCATTGGTTCAATATGTACTGCGGCCCAATATTCAGTGCTGGTACGGCTGTTGGACTGCACAACACCAAATGATGTTGCTTGTAATTACACACTGCCATACCATCTACAGGTTGGTGACCGAAGACTCTGCAGGCAACCAACCCCTCAGGAACCTATGCAAGCAGCTGTCCTGAGCAACACTCCATTCCCGCCAACATGTCTCTGCCCCAACAGGAGTCACAAATGCCATGCATTTTCCGCCTACAACATCCCCGGGCTCGTCTTCGTGCCTTCCCTGTGGACTTGCATGGCTACTTGAACAAGCGGAGTGTGCAGCTCTTCAGGCTTCTTGCCGTTGCTGCCATCTGCACTGGCAAAGTGAAGCGTGGAGCATTCCTTGCCAGTGCGCATCAGGACATCAGCGTGCAACCTTTTAAGGGCAACCATGCGCTTTTCTGCTCGGACATACAGCTGTAGCTTGCCACCAGTGGGCGGACCCGGCTGCCTGGATTGCTCGTGCCGCTGCTGAGATAAACTAGGGTTTTGCATGTAGTTGGGTGGCATAAATTTCTTGGCTTGGGGTCGGTCCTTATATCTTTGTCTGGTCGGCCCCAACGGCCTCTTTAAGTCAATTGCTGAGCTCGTTTCTGTTGTGGCGTCGATTGTCGTGCTTGTCTCTGTTGTACTTCCGGTATATTTTGGCCGCTTGCGCAAATTTGCGTTGGCGCTTTCTCCCTGATTTTAAAAACTGCAAAGAAGCTCGGGTAGAGCACACTCCTACTGTAAATTCAATCGTGTGTGAAGCTGCTGTTGGAATGTACATCTTGTGCCGAGACCATTCCCATGCGATTCGTCACCGCATCGCAAAATCAGACCTGGAGGATTCCTGTTGCCCAGAAACACCCCAAATCACAATCCTATATTTATTCATGCAGCAACTTCATCATGATCATTCATGGAGGAGGGTGCATCCTGTTGTAACCGGGCGACTGTTCACTGCTTTGCAGGCGGAGGTGCACCTGGAATTCCTCCCTCCCCGATTTTACCCCGTATTCAGTTGGTGATTTGCCAGCGTTGAAATAAAGGAGCGATGTACCGCTTTGGACTGTTCAGGGCGGGTTCTTGTCAGAACTCAGGCGGTCTCAGTTATTCTGGGTCCTGTCTCGTGCAGTGAACATGCTCAGCACCGACTGCCCTTTTCAATCCGAGCTGGTTGCCTTTTCGTGCTGCAGTATGGCAACAGGTTAAATGTAAGACTTCCGCCCACAGAGTCACATATTTGTGCACGGCACCTAGACGCTAGCCGCTTCTCGGATGGCATAACGGCAGTGATGCAGCTGCAAGTCATTTCCGTCTTCTCTCTGATTCTGATGCAACGGGGTGCTATGTCTATGTCCTCCGCTGTCAAGCATGCTTCGACGAAGGTGAGGAGCCACTGGCCTGCTTGTGAGAATGCAGAAATCTTTTCGTTGTAACCAAAAGTGTACGCTTGCAGACACGATATGAAAATAGGCTGCCTTTTGAAGGCTGGGATGCATTCGGGGGTCCTCCAAGGAATGGCATGAGGCCCAGTTTTGTGTACCTTGTCGCGCGACATGGCGAGAGGTTTCCGACAGAACAACGCATGCAAGATATTAACTCCTTAACGGAGGTGTTAAAGGTATTTTGCTTTCAATTCTTCGTGCACGGTGTCCCTACATTTATGCAGTGTTGGCATGGCTGGGTGTCGTGCCAAGGCATGTGATGGTACTACGCCATGCCGCAAGCACCAGTCACATGCCCATATTTGCAGCTATTTGCGAGGGGCGAGGCTGGCTCCCTCGCCCGATGACGTCGTCACACGCATGGTAGATGGTTTTCTGACCAGACCTTTTATTTGAGCAGGATTCGGCCATTCCGCGGTTTCGGAACTGGAACACTCCCTTCACGAGCAGTTTTCGCAGAGTGGCTGCCGGGGAGCTAACTGCGCGGGGAGCAGATGAGATGCGTTGCCTCGGGGAGAGAGTTCGCTCGTACTTCCCAAAGCTTCTTGGTGAGGACTACTTCCCAAATCGATACAACATTGTTTCTTCTCAGGTAGATTCTTTTCAATTGGCCACCTTTTGACCCATTATATGACTTGTTTGCATTGCTCCTCAGCATGCGCAGCTCTGCCAGCGAGTGACATGCATGCTCCATCGCGTGTGCAGCAGCACTACCATGCATGTGCTGGAGCAGCGAACAAGTGACCTTGCAGTCGCCTGTTTGACACCGGTAACGGCTGCGTTTTTCTCTCAGTGGCAGATGCTCGCCCCCCCTCCCCCCCCCGCCGCCAAGCAGATTCTTGCTCAACACTCGGCAGCAACACGAGTGCGAAGTTTGCTGGCCTAGTGCACGAGAGCCGGGTTGGCCTGTGCAATTGTATGGGCTTTCGGGACATCTGGTTGGGGCGGAAACCCTCGCATGATGACACGCAGCTTGACGCAGGCTCATGGTGCAGGTGGCACGGGCCGCTGCCAGCGCCGTTGCTTTTTCACAGGCATGCTTTGGCAACAGCATATCCAACTCATCAGTGCAGCCGGTCGCACTGACAATGTCATCCATGCATGACGACAAGCTGCTCAGATTCTTTGATATTTGCCCAAAGTATGCAGACTTCAAGGTTTCAGTGGAGGACGCACTGGTGCGCACCCCCCCCCACATGCCCAACCCTCCTACCTGCCAGTGTCCACCTCCCTGCTACTACAGATGCATGCAGAGTAGGCTGCAGACTGCATTCCTATCTTGAGAAACCGCCTGACAGGTTAGAGGAAGTAGTGACACGACCTGTACCATTGACTTCCCAGCCCCTGCTTTCAAGTACGAATGTATGAAGATGTGCCACCCACCCACACATTCTCACCCCCTTCCCCATTGCCTACTGGCCTGCTCCAGTACGGGTGTTTTCTTTACAGGATCAGTTCCAGAACAAGCATTATGATGAACTGGTGGAGTGCATGAGAGAGAGGCTGCGCCTGCCAAGCACTACGCAGATAACCAGGGAGCACATTCAGGGCCTGTGGACTCTGTGCATCAGTGTAAATCCACAGCATGCAGAGGATGCCTTCGATGCTTGCTCACTGTTCTCTAGTCAAGAAATTGAGGTCATGGAATGGATTGATGACACCAAGTTGCTCACCAAGAGGGGCTGGCCGGGGCGCATCCCTGTGCAGATGGCCTCTCCATTGCTGCAGGACATCTATGATGCACTTGGCCCTGGTAGGCACCAGCAGCCTGAGCGTAAAGCACGCATGCTTTTTGGGCATGCAGAGTCGCTGTGCCCCCTCCTGTGCCTGCTGGGGCTCTTTGGGTCACCAGGAGAAGGTGTGGAGGGCGCACATGCACAGCTATCAGCTGACGAGGCTTCCAGTAGCACCAAGCTTGTTGACAAGGTCTCCCTCCTAGGCAGGCGAGAAAGAACAGATGTGTTTGATCCAGATCTTGTTGTTCCACCCAAACCCCCGCTTCAGAGAAAGTGGTGGGGGGCAACCATTGCCCCATATGCAGCCAACGTGTTTCTGGTTGTGTATGAGCCAGAAGACACCAACGGTACCACAACTGGTCGTGAGAAAGTCCAGATGATCTTCAATGAGCAGGTTGTACGTTGGGATGGGGTGATGGCTGGGAGTGACCGGGACGGTCTTCTACCGTTAGATGCGTTTATGGCTCTTTTGAAAGCTAGAATAGAGGACTTTCACATGGTGTGTGACGTGGATGAGTCAGCACATACTTCGAGCAGTGCTTCTTCTTGTACATGTTGAGCTTGCTGTGGTTTGGTTGACGCATCATACAGCTGCCGTTTGGCTTAGTGATAGACAGATGCTTTCAACACGTTGCCACAGCACACAATCCTTCCAGTTTATCAACAGATGACCGGGGTTTACCAACTAATTTGCAGTGTGACTATGCCAATGTTGGAGAAATTCTTGCAAGTGCACTTGGTTTCATGGATGGGGACACGGGTTCGCCATGTGCCAGACTCTACAACGCTTGAATAGCAGTCAATTCACCATTCTTCCGGGCTGCACGATCTGCAATCAGCCTTGCATGATCCAGCTCCATCTCAAGTTGCCTGCGCTTGCGTGACTCAGCTTCATTCCGATTCTGCAAGTCCGCTACCTCCCGGCTTGCCTTGATAGCCTGCTCACGCGCTGACCGCCCAAAACCAGCAGCTGCTTCAGCATCCTCTAGGTCAGCCTTCAACTTGTCCCTCTCTTGATGCAGTTGTCCCAACAGCCCCCGCATGGATGCCATCTCAGCTTCTTTGTTGTTCACCGCACCCTGAAGGACACAACTCACATGAACCATCATCACACAGGCAGACACAACTTCGAGTGAGTTCTACACACAGCTTACTCAGTTCTAGAACTACCAGGTAACGCACGATGCGATGGCACCTACATGTTGGATCATGTGTGCAGCTGTCCCAGTGAAGGAGTGAGAAACACCGGAGAGCTATCGAATAGGGGCAGATCACCTGATAAGATTGCAGCTTTGATGAGGCAGCGCATGCTTCTTCCTTGTACTTGCGCAAGAGCCCTTCCTTCGCACTCATCATCCGCTCTGCCTCTGCAACACTGCTGTTGTATGTGGCAACAGACTCTTCCAGCTTGGCCACCAACATCTGCACTTCACTAGAGTGATCTCCCCGTGCCCTTTCAACCTCACCTTGCAACTGAGCTTCAGTGCGTGCGCTGTCCTCCTTTAAAGCTTGCAGCTGCTGCTTGGTGGCCTGAAGCTCCCTCTCCAGCACTGAGGCATCATGCTTGGTGCCCACAGTAGAACTCTGCACAGGGAATCAGGGCATGTGCGATATGCACCTCTATTTCAGCCTCAACAACTTGCCTGGCCCTTGAATAGGCCTGTACCAATATACGATTGTGCATTTGACACATCGCATATTTTCATGCGCCTAAAAAATCAAAGCTTCTGGGGGATTTAGTGCCCATAAAACAGTGTCAACATTCTCATCAAAAGGATGATATACGAAAGTATACGTTTTCTCTTCTCAACTGCCCTCCGTATAATCCCAAATGCCCTCCGTATATTGGGCCAGGCCTACCCTTGAAGGCTACAGGGGAGTCACAAACTGGACTACTTGGAAGCAAGAGTAACTGCACTGTGCACAGCACTAGATGAACAACCGCTTCTGTAGGGGGCGATAACTTGGTTCAAGAACAGCACACACCGTCCAAGTGGCTATGATTCGGTTTGCCTCCTCTAACTGAGCCTCCAGCTTCTTGACGTGTACCCCATCTTCCAGGCGGTGCTGCTTGACGGTGCGCTTCATAGACTCAAACTGCATCTTGACACTCTCACTCTCCCGCTCAGCATCAAGTGCCCGTCGTAAGTTTGCGAGGTGATCTGCTGATGGTGCACCCTTAATGCTTTCCTCTACCCTGGCATGGAGCGCCCATTTCTCCTTCTCCAGCTTCATGTTACTGCTGCGGACCTGGGCGACTGTGTCTTCCAGACAAGAGAACGCCTGCTTCACACGAGCCAACTCAGACTTCAGGGCCACAACTTTGCTGTCTGCGCTGGCTTCAGCTGCTACTGATGCAGCCTTAACCTGGGACTCTGAGTATAACTTCCTCAATTCAGTCAGTTCTTCTTGGAGTTTCGCCTCCCGCTTCTTAGCTGCTTCCTGCTTGACCTTGTACTGCAAACCAATGTCACTCTGCAGCTTAGTCATACAAGCAACAAACGAACGCCGGAGACCGCTTTTCCAGAGTGCCCTACGAGATTTCACTGTTTGTATTCAGCCAGGGACTATGGTTCAGATGCATCAGCACCCTGCTAGATGTCACGCAGAATGCACAGGTGACACTACAGCAAAAAAAACAGGGTGTCATAGCATACCTGATCAGATGCTGATTTAGCTTCCTGAATGCGTGTAACCATTTCTGCATCCTTCTGCCGGTACTCAGCTAGTTCTTGCCTCAGAGAAACAACAGTTTTGCGTAGCTCCTCTGCAGCTGCGTTGCTGGTATCTTTGTCACGGGCAGCTGCTGCCAAATCTGCTTGGCATGCATCAAGTTCAGCACGAAGGGCCACAGCAGTTGCGGATGCTTCTTCAGCACACTGCACAGTCGCCTCATGCTGTGCTACAACATCAGAGTGCTTCTGTCGCAAGCTTTCAAGATCTGCAGCTGTCTGTTGTGCATCCAACCGGTACATGTCCTCCTCTGCCAGCTTTGTCTCCAGCTCATGAGCCTGAGATTGCAGCTCATTCAGCCTATATCAGTGAGATTGTTAAGAATCCTCGCCCTCGGGTAACAAACGCGCAACATGTCTTGAGCAGTCTCTTGGTCTGGTAGCTGTGTAATCCAAAGGACCATCGTTGTGCAAACGAACAGATGTGTCACACATAGTGGCTGTGCGTTTCGTACTGAGATTTGACTTAGAATAGCGGAATCCTAAATATTGATTGGGCGCACGTTGAAGCCATGCTCATCACTTCTTCATCTTTGTGTTTGAGCGCCACACATGTATCCCCGTACTGCTGGGTGACATCTAGGAGCTGCTTAGAAACCCCTTCATTGTCACTCTGCAGTCTTGCAACTTCTTCGTCCAACTCAGCATTCTGCTTGGTCAGCACACTATTCTCGTATAGCAACAGCTCAACCCGCTTCACATGCTCTTCTGCAGGTGCACGTGCTTCAGACACAGCCTGCAGGTACACAATTCTACCAATGAGTGCTAAGTGCTCATCAGCTTCTGAATTCTAGTCAACACAGCAAAGCACAGAGCTCGCTGCATTTCGCATAGAGCAGTGAGAGAGTATTTGCAGGCGACAACATGGCGCAACCCAGCACCTGGGCACTCACTCTATTGGCGTAAAGAATCGCCAGTACAGTCATGCAGAGCAAGAGAGACATCACACCATATCTGTAACTTCTTTGAGAGCACCCTTGAGATTGTCAACAAGATGAGCATTCTCTGCTGATATCTCATCCAGCTTCACCTCAAATCGCCCAAGCTCCTCCTGCCTTTCAGAGAGCTTGGCCTGCAAGCTGTAGATCACCTCATCATATTCTGTCAGCAACGGCTGCACTTGCTCCCATTTCAGCTCCCCTGAACGATCAGCTGGACTTGTTGCTGCGATTACTGCGTCTGAACCTGCATCGCTGTGCCCCCTCTTCCCCTGCTCCTGCTGTATTTGTGACAGTCTTGTGGTCAAGCGAGAAACATAGTTCTCCAGATACCTGGACAGCGCAAGGATTAGGCTAATTTGACGTCTGTTATACAATTGTGCGACTGGAAAGAAGAACCACTGCTACAAGCGTACGTTATCTGCTGCCGAGCCTGCACCAGCTGGGCATCATGCTGCTCTTTGATGTGCTTTCCTTGCAGCAAAGAGCCAGCCGAAGGTAGTTGCTCAACCTCACCAGATTGTGCCGCAGCAGTAGTCATTGGTGCAGCGAACTTAACAGTAGTCTGTCGGGTTGTGGCAGATGCTTGAACGCCCTGCACTTATTCATAAATGGCTGCAGTGCATTCACCTGATACAAGGCTCTCTTCAGTATAAAGTTATAGAAGGGTGAAACTCACTTGTGAGTGGCCGAAAGAGGCAGCACGCGAAAAGGAAGGTGTCGCAGGCTTACCAGAGCTGCGCATACTGGCTGAACGCTCCTGTTCTGAGTATGCTGATGCCAACTTGTGGAACTGAGCAAGCATCTGGTCTGCCTACACATTCAACAACTGTGCAGTGAGTTTGAGTGGCATCCTCAGGAGGATGAGCATGAGCTGACTCACTGCTACGTCAATGCAGCACACCATTTTCGCTGTCTCGATCAGCACTTTCAAGTTCTGCAAGCCACCTTTTGTCTGTACCGAAACGTCAAGAATGTTGGAATTTCCCCTTCCACAGGCTGCTCTGCTGATCTTGAGAATGTAAGGAAAAGCCAGGTTCGCAATGACCTGGCCTTTGTCACCAATCTCACTGATTGATATCCCCGCTGATTCAAGACACAAGTGGACATCTTGTTGCTTGTTTGAACCGATCAGAGTAGCCTTGAAAGTTTGCACACGTGACATCGCGCTCTTCTAGCACACTTCTGGATGATGGGTGAACAGATATACAGTCTTGGAGTGTCCTGAAAGAGAACGAATCACAGCAAGGGCAATCTGTTCGGCTTCCTCATTGGACCAAGGCCAATGCTAGTAAGGTGCTGGACATGGTCTGGTGGATGTTACTTTGGAAGCCATCGTGACTACTCAAGCTCGCCAGAGGAACGACGACTGAAGGCATGCAGGGAACATATTTCTGCTAGTCAGAAGTCCAGGCCTTTGTGCTGGGTACGAATGCCATATGATATCTTCCAGCACTGCTTGCGATGATATCTGGCACCTGCTGGCGAGGGCGCAGGCAATACACACGGCTTGAATTACAGTCGACAACTTGAAGTTATCCTTTGTAGAAAACAGATTTTCAATTCTGCGCTGATTGTCTGGGGCAGTTTGGTACTGTTTCGGTTGCCGCTTGATGAATCTTCTGCACGGTAGTGAACATGGCTATATACCATGCAGCCCGCTACCACAGACTTCAACGGAAGTAAGGAGCAACAAAAGATGCAAAAAAAGCCCCCCTGAGAACTGAATATCCCTCTGTGGCTACCTCCTCATTGCGTGCAGTCTTGTCGAGATTGCGCTGTACATCTGGTGTTTGTACTTGTTCAGCGGGATTCCTGCTCGCCCCAAGATGGTTGATATAAACCTGTGAGAGTCTGAATCATATCATAATCTCACTGCTTGATAAATGACCCGCTGGCCTGAGCCTACGGTCCTGACGATCGTGTGACAGCTGGTCCTGTCATGATTCTAGCGCCTCAGCTGTGGCATGACCTGTACAGCGGCATCCGTGAAGATGCGCATCAAAGTAGCGAGAAAAAGATTTCTATATTTGTTTGTGGTGCCGACTGCGACTCGCTATGTGCTCTCAAGATCTTGCAGGTGTGGACTCGCATCTTTCAAAGCCATGCAACAACGCGCAGGCTTCTCTGTGTGCTACATTATGGACCAATTTGCTAGTTTTTGTTGCGGAGTTCAAATTCGCGTGCTGGAGGCTCGAAGCTACGAGGCTGCCATGTTGTTGCCTGCTCATGCTCGTTCACGTTGATTATGTACGTGCAGGCCATTCTCATGTCCAGCCACCTTTCTTTCTCTACGTTTGTAACGAGTACGCAAGAGGAGCTGGAGAATGCGTTATCAGAAGAGTTCCAAAAAGGCGTACGGGTGGGCTGCTGCGTGGTTGTTTCGAGTGCAGTTAGGACACGTGTCACCATCAGCTAAACCTCTGCCTGTTTCGCAGGATTATCGAACAGCATTTTGCATCAACTGTGGAGCGAATAGCGACGTCAGCCAGCTCCTAAGTTCACTTGGGGAGGATGCCAAGCAGTTTGTACGACTTGTATTCGTAGATGCCAATAGGCCAATTCATCATTCTCTAAATGACAGCAATGACAACAGCTGTGTGTTGCTACATGATCCTGACTGTGGAGATGTGCCATTGGACAGCATCCCTGTGTCAGATACATCCGATGAAAACTCAGGTGTGCTCCACATTCTAACCGTGCCCCTGCAGCTGAAACAGTTTGTCATCATATTCACGTGCTCTCATACCCGTAGGGCCACCTGTTACCCGAAGAAAGCTGGACTTCTCTGGAGCAGCAGTCAGCGGTAAGCTTCTTGTCCCTGGTCGGTGTGTCCAATCCGCTCAGGCGAAACCTGCTGGGCCCAAGTGACAACCAGATTCATGCAGATAGTGCGGAAAGAGAAGCAGAGTTGCATGCCTACTATTCCAAGGGATCACACTACGGCGTTCCAGCGAGTGTAATACTGTTCCAACTTGCACACAGCATGCAGCTTAGCCGGTCTTACCTTTTGTGGTACGCATCCTAGCTGTGTGTCAGGAATCACTTTCAATGACAAGACCATCTGCATGATCACGAGTGCAGTGCAGGATGGCAATTCTGGGACTGACAGAGCAGTTTTTGCTTAGTCGTGCTACTGAGGCTGTGCCTCACTACGCAAGTTCCCTGGAAATGCTGGAGAACTATGCAGAAACGATGAATGTTTCGGACCGGCAGCAAGAGCTATTTGGGGAAGGGTTCGAAGATGATGAGGACGCTAGATATGGTGAAGATGGGATGTTAACCTCGAAGTCATGTCAGGGTTGCATCCAGTACGCTCCTTCTCTCCACGGCGTGCTTGATGTACAGCAGCAAGCGTAGGTGCTATTGAAATCATTCATTCTTTGTTGATATGATTGATTCTTGTGTGCAGACGGAGTGAAGAGAGCAAGTTGGTGCTTCATCGGCATTGGAGCCTGGTAGATTCCATGACCCACACACCAGATGTGATGGCACATCTTGAAACTTTTCGCGAGGGGAATAACGGACGTCAGCAACTGTTTGGTGTTCTGGCTACTGCAGGTGTCCCCGTACATCAGGTGTGTCCCTCCAGACGTGTCGAGCATGTACATTTCAAACGATTGGGCATGAACAGTTACCCCATCACATGTCTACGTTTGCTGGGGGCAGCCAGGATGCGCAGAGCTAAGTTTGCCTTTCAATTTAGTAGAGGTCGTGACTGAGGTCATCGTGCAGGCTTCATTGCAGTATGCACAAATGAAAGTTCAGTACAAGTCCAAGGCAGTGTTCGATCTGTTGTTGCGAGAGCTGAGAACAGCAGTTGCGGCCAAAATTCTGTACAAGGAAGGTGCAGATGAAAGCAAAAAGAGAAAGGAAGATGATATTAACTTTGAGCTGCTGTACCGCAGTTTCATAGTTGAATTCACAAGCCATCTTACACTTTCTGCAGCGGATCATGTTCATGTTGTTTGGGCTCACTTGCAGCACACATCTCTGAACCTTTGTAGCAAGGTTGATGAAGGATTCTGGTGCGTTCATGCACTGATTAGCGTCTCAGGAGGGCATACTTTCATCCGTGCTGTTCCTGCCTAGCACTTGCTTGTATTTTGTTGTCTATGCAATCGCCTCTGTTGAGTCTCCCGTACGTGGTGGTACATGACCACGCTCTGAATTGGAATACGTCATGTGTAGGGAAGCATACAAGGCACTTGATATCCGTAACAAACAGGTCACAGCTGGCCTGGGCTTGGCTATCACGCAGCACCGCCAACTCCTGCAAGATGTGTCTATGGCGGACCCCAGGCAGGCACGAGCTGACCACATCATGTCTGAAGGAATAGGAGGACAATGCCTGGACCTCTCCACACATGATACATGGGCTAGCACGTCACCTTTGGTATGGCGTCCCTTCTTGCCGTAATTGTGATAGTGCCTGATGTAGCAGAATGTGTGTATGCAGGGAAACGAGTGGTCACATGTCATGACAAGAACAAAACAGTCCACGATAATCGTGCAAGGTTTGCCACACCCTTGCGCATGCAGGTACATCCAATTTCGTTGTGGCGCTTTGGAAGAGTGATGCAGAAAATGGACACTAGGAAGTCCACAGAGTGGATATACCGTCCATTGATTGCGGTGGGCCCGCCAGACTCGGAACAGAAGTGCCAGCTGCTAGCTTTGCCGGGACAGAAGAAGCCGCGAAAGCATCCTGTAGATCGGACTATCATGTACTGCAGCCACAATGGTATCCTGAACGTGTATGGGTCTGCACGGGGCCTTCTTGCGCTTGCTCAAGAATCGTCACAAGTACACAGTGCCAAACCATTTTGTGACTCTTCAGTTCTGACCATGCACAAACACGACGTGGATCTGTTCCTTGAGAGCCTTAGTCAAGCTTACTCTGAAGCTCACCAGGAAAGGTTCTCGAAAGAAGGCCCTCTTGCTCTATTGAGATCTTAGCATGACTCCCTTGTAATCATTTGTATTGTTTCCTTGTGTTCCAGAGATACAACTATTCTTTGAATGCTCACAAGAGCTCTCTTTTGATGATACGATATCTGAAACTGGGGAGTGAATGAACGATTACATGAAGTGAAGAAATGTTGGAATATTCTGCACTCAATCAGAATGCCTGAGAACATATGACACTATGCCTGGAGGACATATGACACAACAACTGCGATATCGTCCTCTGGCATGATGGTGAATGCATGCCCCTGCCTTGATCGATACACTTGTTCCATAAACGGCGGCACTTGCTCAACAATACGATTGGCCCGTGATTCTTGCACAGCACCCCAAGCACGAAGAAGCAGCCTCTCAGCGAGCTGTCCAGGATCTAATTGCTCTCCCAGATACAAGCTGCGAATGAGCTGCCTTGTTGCCAGCCCTGCATGGCCAAAGAAATGCACGGCATCCCACAGGCCATCACTCCCAGCCACGATGATGTCCGAGGGCTGCAAGTGAACTGTGTCCGTGTGGCAGTCCCGTGACCAAGTGCCTTGGCCCCTCATGTTCCGGGGCGCTACATAGTAAGACTGCGAGAAATCGTTGCTTGGATGGTCTCTTGGGTCATATGGCATCCAACCGGAGATCACCTGCAAGCAAGCTTATCATTACTCCACTGATTGTTTGCAGCCAGTAGGTCTGCAGGGTGCACATTGCATGCAAGCACACCTCTAGATCACCTGTGGTACTCAAGCTAGGGCCTGGGCGGAGGACTAGGAATCCAACATCTCCCATCTTTGATACGCTCAGCATGCTGCTTAAAGGGTCCAGGCTGCCCAGCATGACTGCTGCAGCACCCCTAGCCTTCACGGAACTCAGAGCCTGCTGCAAAACCGCCTTGGGCTCCACCGGTGTACTGCGACGGCCATGCACATACTCCTGCACTGACTCAGCTGCCGCCGTGACCGCTGAGCTGACCAGTTCATGGGCGAACGCCCCAGAGTTGATAACAGCGCCAGAAGGTTCTACTTGCTCAAGTCCGTCCCCCACAGCAAAGCAACATGAGCCCACTGCGAAGGCGTCCTCATTCTCCACTGTGCGTGCATCACCTCCCTCAGCTGTGCGGGCACTCGATGCCACGCGCGAGCCTCCGGAGCGTAGTTTGGTGGCTGGCTTGCCACGCACAGCGCCACTTGCACTTGCATACATTACCGGTGCCGCCACAGCCTTGTTGGCACCCATGCGCGGAGGCTCTGGTGCCTGATGGAGCATGCCATCATGCACGTGCGCCACTTGGTTTCTTCCATTGCTCATCGCACATTGCTGTGCATGAACACCAGTTGCTACAGAATCGATGTACATGTCATGCGCAGCAGGAGCAGCAGCGTTCATTCGCACATCAGAGTTATTGCCCAGAGTGTTAGTGCCTTGTTCCCTGGCATAGTCCCAGCCAGAATCCGAAGTATGCTGCTGGCCAGGGTGTTGCACACGCTGCTGTGCAGGCTCCTGCTCTCTGCGCCCCACCTGCTGCTCCAGATCATCTTGCTGCATGCGCTTGCTGGGCTGCTGTTCTGGTGCTCCACTGCGAACATGAGCGTTGCTCATGGGCTGCTGCTCTGACGGCGGAGGCAGTTGGTGTCCCCCCACATGCTGCTCTCCCGCAGGAGCCCAGCGAGAAGGGCGGTCGCGACTGGCGTTGGTTCCATGGTCTGCATGGGCCATACTAGGGCTCACGTGGTGGGCTGTGCGGGCTGCTCGTGCAGGCGACACTTGAGTGTGCCGCCCTTCAGGCTTCATCACGCCTCGTGCATCGTTTACAGGCCGGCTACGGTCGTTCAGGAAACCCCCCACGCTTGCAGACTGCGGCCTTCCCATGCCATGGCCCTCCCATGTGCCTGGATCAGCGTGCCCATCATCATGCTGGGGCGGCAAGCCAAGCGCACCCCGTGGCTGTGGCTCATTGCTGTGACCTCGGCGCGCGCCATGCTGCGGCTGCTGGTGCCCAATTCTACGGACAGCACCCCACTGCGGGTGGTCACGCGGAAACCCGGGCTGTTCAGCGTAATAATCATCCCTCCGGCGCGAGTCCATGCCAACATCCGGAACTATCTCCACATCCGGATAGCGAGTAGGTTGCTCACGGGAAACTGGATAGCGGGCACGATGTTGTTGTTCGCTCTTGTATGGGAGGTCACCACGACGCGCCTTGCTTCCTTTTGAGTCCATGTCATAGCGAGCATTCACTGGAGACACGTCATCGTCAAGAACATCACGTGGCCGCTTGCCGAACTGTGGAGCAGGGTTTGTGCGGTTGGTATTCCTGGAAATAGGGCCTCGATCATCTACATGCTGGTTGTCATGGACATGGGCCGCACGCCCATGTGCCATGCCTGCCCTCGCGCCGTATTGCTGCTCAGGTCCACCGCCAGAGAGCAGACGAGCACCAGGAGCAGGGAGTAAGTGCTCCTCTGCATGAGGCGTGCGCACATTCTGCACAGCAGCAGCTGCAGCGGCATCTGGAATCGCCGCTGGAACCGACACCCCCAGTCGTTTCACAACCTCCTGCACAGCCTGCGTCACCGCCGCCTGGAAGTGCTCCGCATCATACGCTTGTGCAGGCGGAGCATGGCTCTGCACTGCGCCGTAGGTGGGAGGACTGGCAGACGGCAGCAGAGTGTGGTCAGGCATGCGCGCACGCTCGTATGCAAGCGACCGGGAGTCCATCGACGCAGGTTGCTGCAGAAGGTCGTCGTCCACATGGATCACGTTACGCTTGCGCGTACTCGACGGAGGCGGATCATGCCCATAAACATCCCCTCTTTTACGCTGCTGGAGCATGCCCGGTTTTCGGTGCACTGACAAGCCTTGCAGGTCATCGTTTATGTCCGCATACGGAGGGCTCGGATTATATGCATCTGAAGCAGACACTCTGCGCTGCATTCTGCCAAGTTCAGGGCCATGCATGCTCTCAAGGGGCGCACGACGAGGACGGGCAGCAGCCTTCGCGCGAACTGCCCCCATGCGGCCATCATCATGTGTGTACCCCACGTGCATCTGCACATCCCTCCTTGCTGGCACAGCTGAGTGGCAGTTATCTTGGGGGTACACAAAGCCCCCCTGGCTACGGGATCCAGGGGGTCCAGGCGGCACAACCTGCGTTTGCCTTGCTTCCCGCTCCACCTCAGACTGGTACGCCGGCAACTTGCGAACTCGCTCAGGGAACTTCTGCGCAGCTGGACTACTGCCATCCCACCTGGAAAAGTCTTGAGCAGCCTCTCTTTGCCCACGCCTGGTCCCCAACATGCCACCTTGGCGCGGGGCTCTGTCGTGGCCGCTCAAATTCTCCCAGCCCTTGCGCTCATGTGGCATTGCTGCAGTGTCCTGTGCTCCACGTGACCAGTCAGCTCTACCATTCATCCGGCGTTCTGGGTATGTAACTGGCTGATGCCTGTTTGGCTGGCCGCGCCCCCTGGAATCAACTCCACGGTCTAGGTCACGGGGCCCCAGCAAGAGAGGTGCAGGACTGCGAGGCCGGGATCTGTCCCTCACACCACCACGCACAGGATCACGTTCTGACCATCTACTAGCTGGCTTCTTCGTTGCAGCGACAGTGTCAGTGCGGTGATGCTCACGGGCATCCCTGTCAGGGCTGCGTCCTGGGTCTCTGGCCCATCTGTCAGCGACATGACCAGAAGGCAACGCGTTCTGCATGCGGCGAACTTGGTTCTCTGCGTGCGCAGGATCATCTGCTTGTCTGGGTGGGCGCTGGGACTCAGGCTGTCTACCAGGCCGTGCGATATCGATCTGATCAGGAGGTGGCGCCAGTGCAGCCACGGAGCGCTGCTCGGGTCCGGACCCTCCCTTGCAGCAGATCACCTTCCAGAAGAGGTGGGGAGGGCAGTGCGTCTTGATGAGTGTAAGAAGGCGCTCATCCACACCTTGGGTACCAGAGATGAACTCTGGTGTACATAGCTCCATACCAAGAGCCCGCATAATGTCACCTCTGCAAAGATCGCAAATCAAGCTGAGCTGCAGCCACTGCTACAAGCATCTGCGAAACGCAGCCTAGAACAATGAAGACTCTGAACTGTGGTGTCAGCAGCCTGCCTTGCGTGCTTCAAAAAACACACTCAGAGGATATGTTGAAACAAGCAATCTGCAAGCATTCAATACTGTTCAGGCTGCCGCGAGATGTCAACAATTCTCAGTCACTACGTGCTGGATCTTGCAACATTCAGGACATGAAATGGGCTCGTGGCCGTGTGAAGCAGCTCTGCTTAGTCTCGTGCACAGGCAGCCTCTTGGTCTCGAGTGCACAATTGTGGTCGAGCGCACATGTCGTCCTTTGGTAAGGCAGTCAGAATCTTGAATGTCTCTGTGGAAGCGCAGCCAACAGTACGGGCACACCCACGTTCATATGCCTTCTCACTCTCATCCTTGCTGATAGCCGGATGCAACTTTTGGATACCCTTGCAGAGACTCACAAAGTGATGGTAGTATGCTGCTGGTTTGACATGATTGTTGCTACCAAGAAATGTTCGCAACGCCTTTGCCCGTGCGACCCTGCACCACCACCTTTAACTACAGGAATTTGATAAAACTAAGCAGTACGGGTCCACCCTCAAAACCGAGGAAGAGTCAGAATGACACCACCAGGAGTGGGACCGCCAGGATTGGGAAGCACCACAGGGACAACCAAACACACTTGTACAAGCTCTTAGCTGCAGCACCTGGAAATGTTCTTGTTGATCCAGCCCTCCTTCCAAGCCTCAGGACGCGCAGCTATGCCTTTTTCAACCCTGGCTACACCCTTCCTGTAATCAGAATCATACTCTGCAGGGTCAATGACGAAGCGCTGTTCTATCGTCGGGCTGTACCAGAACTTTGTCGGGAGACTCAACAGCCGCACTGTGATGCAATCGCCGTGGCGTGAATACTCCACCTTCTCATCTGGCTGGAGCTTGGCAGTGAGCTTCACACGCCTGCACATGACCTGCTGTTTAGCATCTATCAAGAGGTTTTTCCCTGCTGAATTGAGGAGTGGGAGGTCTGCCCAGGCACTGACGACCATGAGCACCTTTTCTTTCACGGAGTTTTTCTAGTTTAGCTGTTTCCGCCAATTGCCCCTTGCGTAGTCAGCACAACAGCACCATGGCCCATCGGCTACTGAATGTATTTTGAATTCATTCTAGATATCTGACAAATGGATTCTGCGAAGAAGTTGAGAGGCATGCACAAACTTAATTGTCCACGCTACACATGAAAATGGAAGCACAAAGGGAACAAATAGCACCTGTTCCACTTTGGCGGCTTCATTGAGATGCTGCTGTTGGAGAGCTGCAGAGGCTTCTTTTCTTCCTGACAGGGCAGTTCAGCACAGCCCTCAAGCTGAAACTGCCCTGCGCTGAACTGTACTTGCCTCTTAGGTTTGCCCCTGGCAGGCCTTCGCAGGCCACTCGCGTACTCTGCTGGAATGGATACAACTAGCTTGCGACCATTGTAGGGTTGCACTGCACCACCTGCACACGCCTGTGACTCTGACTGTGTGTGTGTGTGTGTGTGACACACACACACACACACACACACACACACACACACAAGTGGCAGACACGGAGCGTCACAACACGAAAAAGGAGGGCATCGGACCAAAGTCTTGCGGCTCTGCTTCATGTGCGTCCAACATCCGCTGATGATGGTCAAACAGGGTGCATCTTCTATCTGTTGGCTGCCAGACAATTGGTGCCTGTGTGCCGGACCTGCGACGCTCTGATGGGCCTCTTCCTGACTCAGACCCAGACAAGCGAGCCTGTTCCTGGGTCTCACCTGGGTGTGCTTCATGCTCACCGCTCGCTGCTTTGTTCCCCTGACGTTCAGATTGCCGCTGATCCTCCTCTGGGTCGCCGTGTGATGATGTGGGATGCCTGCTCGCAACAGCTGCCATCAGGCACACCATTCCAGCCAATCACCCTAAACACAGAAGTACTGCCCCACCATGCATGCTGAAGATCTGTAGGATGAGGATCTCTGATGTACCGTAGTATATGAATACCTTCGGCAGCGTAACGTAATGTAACGGCCTGAATTGCCGAACAGTAACGTAACATCGAGGTACAAATTTCCCAGCAGAGGAAACTAATAAGACTGAAAATTTTCTCCGTAACGTAACGTTTCCCCTTCATTTGCCGAGACAGAACTAAACATCAAATCTATGATGTAACGTAATAAATGCACCATCGGGGTTTTACACTCTCAGGCTTCCCAGAACAGCTCCTCTAGTGGACCGCTCATGCCACCTGGAGTATTGACAGGGTGAAAATGCGAAGAGATAAGCGACGTGCGACCAGACTTTAGCGGTCGCAAGTGCTTTGATTATCTAGGTACAGACTCATTTGACCCAGTGGATACGTCAACAGCATCCTCGGATGCATAAGATACAAACAAGTGACTTGGGCTTGGGCTAGCCATGCTTCTAAGCATCAGTTGGGTGACCCAGTAACCCACAAAGCACCTACTGAACAACACTGGCGTGATGTGTGCCGAGCGCAGATAAAATAAATGATTCCGTAACAGAGTGTTTGTTGCCGAACGCCGGAAAACTAAATCGGCAGTGGAACGTAACGAGTCTCAATTTGCCGAGCAAAACGCCAAAAAAATAAACTCTTTTGCGTTACTTTTCGTAACACAACCCTGTTTTGCCGAGCTAACAGAAAACTATAAAGTAACATAACCAGCCCCATTTGCCGAAGGTATTCATATACTACGGTATAAGATTATTCCGCTGTTTCTGCGGTACCCCCTCACCTAACACACACTAACTCCGAACTTGAGCACGATACACCAACATGAAGTTCAGCTAGATTAAATCGAATTCTTCGAGGACTACGCCATCCTCGCTATGAGCACATGGAGGATGAATAAATCCAGATCTCAAAATCGCAGGGGGAAACTACCACAAACACCTGCGCTGATCCTGTACAGTAGCTTGGGAACAAAGTGAGAAGTGGCGGTGCGCAAGTCGGGATTCAAACCCGGCTGCTCACAAACGCCGGATGGGTGCGTCAGGCCCAAGACCATTTGGTGAGACGTGACTGTGCCTAAATTTAGCGCTGTGGTCGTACCTCCCATCTCCTTCTGCATCTGCATCTGTAGCTGCAGCTTGTTCTTCATCTTCTTCATGATTTGGCTGTTTATCGTCGTCTGCAACATCTTCGTCTCGATTCTCTGACAGCTCTTCTTCTAAGTACGGATCCTCATCATACTCTTCGTCCTCGTCATCTTCTTGTCCTTCTCCTGTTCCTTCCTTTTCTTCGCCGCCTTTCCCATTTGACTGCACATGGTCCGAGTCTTCAATTTGAGCCTCAGCGACCTCAGCCTGCTGCTCCTCCTCCTCATCATCATCAATCACTATTTCTGCAGGCACGACAACAACTTGACCATTATTATCCGTAAAATTTGCAACTTGAGAGTCTTCACTTGCGCATTCATTCAGGGACGGCCTTGCAGAGAATGCCACACCCTGCAGCACCTTCTGAATGGCTTGACATTTCTGATCTGCGGAGCAGTCCTGATTATCAGTCATGACCTCTAATGCATCGTCACTGGTTGCCAAAGACTCATGCATATCACCACCCTGCTGATCATTCTCAGTCCCCGCTTCTGGCCGATATGCCCTATCCTGCTCCGGCTGGTCCAGCCTGCTGTCCATCCTGCCAGGTTCTGGCGCTTGCACGGGGCACTGTTCATTACCACAATCGATGTCCGCTGAAGGGGTGCTCTGCATAAACAGCTTGTGCTCCACAGGATGTGCTCAAAGGAAGAATCTGCTCCATCACTCAGGCGTGGCACTGTGATAGTTCTGCAGCCAGTACGCACCTCAGCAATATTCAACAAGGCTTGAATGAGATTCGCCTTCTTTAAGCTTAGATGATCCGCAATGCCGACTTCATCTGCGACCTCACGCAACTCAGCTACACCCACCCCTCTCAGGCTGCTTTGCGACAGCTTGTCCTTTCCGATCCTCTGGCGTATGATTGCCGGTAAGTCGGATTCCTTTTGCTCCTCGTGCGAATGAGTCTCCGCTGGTGCTGAAGACCCCATTCTTGAGCTGCGTACAAGCGCTTGAGCTAGCCCCTAGGCAGCCTTGCCACTGGTCATACAAACATAGAAGCGTCGCCGTGACAAGAGAATAAGGCATTTAAAATACACCTGAGCGCAATTGAAATTGTGTGCAGACTATGCATCATTGCGGCATGATTTCGGCTTGGCCACGCGTGGTCGAGATACGCATGCACTGTCCCGCTCTTGCATCTCTACAGCATTTGCGATCGAGGTACGAATGTCGTATGCACATCCCGAAGAACAGGAATTGTGCTGCAGTCCGATGAGCACCTGATGTGAGGGCCTCCGGTTGAGCGTGCACGGTCATCAACGACTGCAACATGGACAGCATACTCCAGCTTCAATCTGACCGGTATGTAGATAAACATGTTCAAGTTGTGCCTGTGGTGTCACGGTGCCTGTTGTGAGGTAGCAAACACACGAAGTCCACTTCAAGACAGAGAGAGACGTAGAGATGCATCAGGCGCTCACACCTCCGCCTGGTATGCTATTACGAAAGGCTTGCAGGGAGAGGCGCATCCAGGAGCGTCGCCGGCGGATCCATGAGCGCCTGAACGCACTTCGTCAGGGCGGCACCGCGCATACCGCCAAGGGCGAGCCTCAAGATGCTCCAGTTGGGCCAGGACTCCAGCAGATGATGGAATCCACACGACGCATCATGGCGCTGAAAGCAGAGACCGGTGCCATGGTCAACTCGTACCCGCTCGAAGCTGATGTAGCTGAGAACTGGCGCCGGAACGCTGAAGCAAAGCGCAAGCATGGCCTGAGGTCCAGAATGCTTGAGGAAGCTGAAGAAAGCGCTAAAAAGAATGCTGTTGTTGCTATGCACTGGGCGGATCTATTTGCTATTGACGTGCCCCAGGTTTGTACTTCCCTTGGCCACCAAGCAGGAACTGAAATGGATGGAGGTATATTTACACGTAAGTACAGGCCCTCTGGGATGCTATGGAAGGCCAGAAGTCAGATTGCAATGCAATCATTCAGTCCAAGACAGACCTCATCACCCACATCAAGAAGGACCTGAAGGTCATGGACAACGACTTCGCAAAACTCCTAAAACAGCAGATGGATGATATGAGTCAGATGCTGAAAGCCATGACTGAGCAGTTGGAAAGTATGGCTGGTGCATGCAAGTGTGTACTCTATTCACACAGCTGACGAGTGCACAAGTCGAAGTGCACGAATCCCGCATGAAATTGTAGGCATGAACTGGACGAGGTTGAGATGGCATATATGAATGAGAGAAAGGGCGTGTTAGAGCAGAACAAGGCGGAGATGCATCAGATGTTTGAGAAGCGCAACAAGCTGGAGCAGGAGTTCCTCGAGCGATACTTGTCCCTTGTCTCGGGATACCAGAAAAGTCTGTTTGACATGCAAGTAGGAGACGCTCAGGATTTCAATAGTCTAAAGCTGAACCTGGAGACTGACAGGCAGAAGCTGGAGAGGCATATGGAAGCCATGCTGGCAACATACCAGCTGAACATTGAAAAGCTCGACTACAACTATCGGGTGCTCGTGGAGCGAGACCATGAGAACAGTGCCACCATAAACCAGCAAAAGCGCAAGATTGCCCGCCAAAGAGATCAGCTTACAAGCCTGAAGGCAAGGTGTGGATGTGGGGGGAATTATCCCCACAGCCAAGTTTCGCACTTGAATTCGCAATGATGGGGCACTGGGACTGCAGCTTGCGACCGGTTGATCATGCTACACAATCAACTTGCAAGACGTGCCAGTGCAAGCAAGCGCAGTGGGGGAAATCCACATCAGTAATGTGATATGTTTTCTGCCACAGCCAACTGAATTCATAAGACGCCCCTCGTGTACTATGCTTGAAAGAAATGAGGCCATGCATTGATTATCATATCCATTTTGATGTTGTTTTGCATCCAGTTGTTGTTGGGGGCCCATCCCAGATCTAGCGCAAGCTCGGTTGTGCGTGACAGGTATCAGGAGTCTGACCAGAAGTTCCATGAGGAGAACATGAAGCTAACATCAGAGTATAAGCGTATGACTGAGCAGTTCAAGGACTTACAGCTCAAGTTTAAACACTTTGAGCATGTGGACTCTCGAAAGTATATCGAAGTCTGGAAGATGAAGGAGGCCCAAATAGTGGAGCTAGCAAAGAAGGTCATGGCAGCTGACAAAGTAATTCACGAGCAGCAGCTTGGACTGAAATGGAGTGCACCCAGTGACGAGGTATCACCCTGCAGATAGCACATGTCTTCGTTGATCATTACTGAGTGCCGTCGTTCTCCTTACGGATCCACCTGTCGGCACATGAAACGCTTCAGGTGCTGTCAATGTGTTCAAGTCCATGCCATGGGAAATGAGTCATCTTAACAGCAAGGCAAAGGCAACCTGGAGGCATGTACGCATCTGTAGGTCCTTATCTCACCCTACTCGCCACAAGCAGCTGGTGCCGAGGCAAAGAATTCAGAGGAAGGGCATGCGGCTGCAAACTCGTGTGCTGATGGTGATGGGGAGGAAGCAGATGAGGCAACGCTTGCAAGAACAATGGCTCTGGAGGAAATTAGGAAACTACGACAGGATCCCAGGCACGGTTTTGCACTCGATTGCAGGTGACATGTCATGGTGACCTTGATCCAAAGCTGGAAGCAAAAAGACTAACAACATATTATGCATGCAGTAACTCGAGTGAAGTGCTAGTATTTTTGTGCTAGTTGCTTCTGGATTTTTTTGGTTCTTCTTCATTTCACACCTTTTAGGCGTGTACATGGCATGCATGTAGTGACTGGAAACCAAGGGCCGCAGTCTGTCCAGTGTCCTACAACGCTATCCATGCAGGATTAAACCTGCAATGGACATGATATCAGACGAGGCTGGTTTCCTTCTGGAGCCGGTGGTACGCAAACAGATTGAGGCACTCCCAGGGGATGAGCAAGAACGCGTGCGGCTTGATGCATTGCTGGAGGCTTTAGGTATTTCTGACTGTGCTGGTTTGGAAGCTCTCGTAGAGGCTCTGGATCCATCCAGTGATGTAGAGCTGCGGGCCAAGGGGATGGGGACGAATGACAAGGCAGCCTTGAAGGCACAGCCAGTGGTAGTTTCACCGGACGATGCCCTCAGAAGACTGCGCGCCTTTGTAGAGGCAGAAAATGCGTCCGGTATCCAAGATGGGTCAAGCAAACCTACAATTGCTGGCCCGAGACCTGGGGTGAGTAGGCGGGTGCTGGAAAGGGAGAGAGAGTTCTGGCGAAACGTCCCCAAGGTAGTCGACGAACGTGGCAGGCGGGTTTTCTCATCACTGGAGTCCAACCTCCACAAATACTATGTCCTATTGCAAAAGCGCGAGAAGTCACTCAGGTCAGTAGAGAATGCCGGGAAGCAGAACTTGGAGCTGAGAGCGTTGCTGAATCAGTACTTGTCTAGCAAGATCAACACAGAACTTCAAATCCCTCCAACTCAGCTTATATAGTTCTGTAAACACTGTCCCTCTGAAATTCCTTTCACATGGGACAACACAGATGGAAGATGTTGGGGGCGGGTTCGATTACATACAGTTGTAGATGTAAACACACCATACAGGTGTAGAACTGAACTTACCTACCAAAACAGAGGCACTGGGCGTGCAATCCTATCACGAACCCATTACACATGCACCCAACCCACTAATCTCTACAGGTAACTGTTCTTTATCATTCCACGAGTTCATCAGAGGATCAAAGCAGGTCACTGATGATATTGGCCGCGCTGCAGCATCGTTGCCTCCAATGATGAATACCAACCCTTCAACAGCAACGCAACCTGCACGAACACAACCTTGTAATTGCTGCAGTTTGAGACAGTACATGAGGACAGCGTTCTTCAGCGAACATCCTGAACCCCGCGCCATAAGAACACACTTCATCCATGCAGACGTGCTGAAACTCAGTAGCCTTCAGGCGGCGCACCAAAGCTTGACCGAGGATCCTGCATGTGTGCAACAACACTCCATTTGCCTTCCCTTGGATCCAGTGCCTCCACAACTGTCTGTCGGCGAGAATCAAAGCTCTTTCCTCCAAAGCAGTAGAGCCTCCTGCATCGAGCTTCCACCAGTGTGCGTTCTGTGCACTCAGAGTAGTACCTGACCAATGAGTACTTCAAGGAGACCTGGAAGCAAGAGACAGGGCAAGAGCCGAAACAGCAGGACATCAAAAGCTGAGAAACTTCACTCTAGTGCTATGACACCTACATCATGACGGCCACAAGGTCCTTCCCAGTACGACAGCAAGAACACTGTCGCAGGGCACACCTTCGCACTGACTGCATGCTGTGGTATTTGCGGGCTCCACTCAGGTCAGGCAGGCTGATCCAGCCACGCTCCGCATCCAAACCCTCCACTGTGCACAGCACATTCACTTTGTCCTGACCCCCGCTTACAACTAGCAGGGATCCAAACGTAGCTGACGCTGCAGAGTACCTGCACACTTCGCAGCCACTTCATGGATGCTTCCCCATCACACAAGGTTGAACTCACCACCGGCCAGCTCACTGTGGCTTGCTGCATACACACTGACAACAGGCACGTGATGTCTGAGCACAGAGCTGTGGCCGAGAATGCGCACGGACCTTGCAGTTGTGAGACTGGGACAAGTGGCCCATGACATCGTTGTTAGATCCAGCACCCAGCAGTCATCATGCACCTGCAAAAAGAATTCACAACTCAGCCTCAAGCAGGTGAAAGTGTCCGGTACCGCAGGGATCAAAATTGTGATGGAAGCACGTGCCCTGTTCGGCAGGCTGCGCCCTCCAGCCACAATGATCCGGTCACTCACTGCCTCAACAGAAGGAAACTGCAGCCCAGTAGTAAAGGGTGCGGTGGGAAGGGGTGTCCAGGGCGTGTCTGAGCGTGGCATGCATGACAGCGGAGGCGCGGAGTTGCCGAACAGGAACACGGTCTCCTGTAGGGACGCAATTGAGGCAAACGTCACGCCATTGCACAGAGGCGCCCCGCATGTGCTCCAGCGGTCCCTGGAAGGGCAGTACTGCAGCCCTGTTGTAGAGCCTCTCCAGCTGTGGTCTCTGCCCCCACACACAAAGATGCTCTGGCCCTGAGGCGCTCCAGACCTCGCACCCACATCCTCCCACCCACACCTGCAGTCTACATCATCTAAAATGCTCTGATCAGGTTCTCGGCAACTCGAAGCTTCCCCGAATGAATGACCAAGTCTACCGATACTACCCACTGCTGGACTTGGCCGTTCTGCGCAGCTGTCTGCATGCCCTCTACCATGATAGGTCTCACCCAGCATGCCTGAATCCAGTGACGACATGGCGTGTGCACCATGCGAGTCAAACATTGTGCAAGCGTCTACAGAACGACTCAAAGAAGCCCTGTCCCGGCAGGGCTGTTGGTCTGTGTGCAGCCGAAGGGCATCTTGGCACTCTTGAAAGCCAAGCGCAGGGACCAGGCCGTGGGCAAGCACGTGAACATGGTGCTGCACCGAACTCTGCTTCCCTGCAGCAGGCCATGCTGTCAGCTCGTCAACGGCTGACTGGCAGGCTGCTGCAAACTGTTCATCACCACACATGCTGCAGGCTCCAATGCCGTGCTGGCTCATTGCGCTGCCATAGCTGCCTGCATGCATCATTAGGCGGTCATAGGTCAGCCTGCAGCCAGCATGAGACTGTGTGCGCGTTTGAACTAGCTCATCATCCACACCGTGTCGCACTCTCAAGCGCTGCAAAGCTTGTGCTCCTGCAAGCGGTGGGAAACAAGACAGCAAGGATGTGCGCCAAGGCGATGCAGCAGGGTTCTCTGCTTAGCTGACACACCTGGTGTGCTGCCAATCGTGTCAGTAGTCTGCTGCCCGTGCCTGTCAGGAACATGTACAGCCTCATGCTGCCGCACATCGCCTGGAGCTGTTCCAGGAACTGTCTGTGGAGTTGTGGCAGCCTCAGCCACCGATTCAAGTGCTGCTGTGTCCAGCAGCTCCAAACGAACTTCCTGAGAGCAACACGCGAGAGTACAGAGCCGTCTGAGATCAGCTCCACAGACGCTGTCGCACAATAGCTGCGTGAGCCTGCTACACCGCTCTCCCCACGCATAGGATGCCCATCCAAGAATCAGCACGAAGCAGTCTACATCCTGCAGGACAACAGATCAAGCTTAATTACACATTAGTGACTGTTTGTGTTCATAGGTTTCCATGATACAATCAACCCTGGACTGTTCCCAAGTGCGCTGCGTTTATGCTTCAACCATCAAGGATTATCCAACGGCGGTGACTGCTGGAAGCGTACAGAGAGTGCCTTGCTGCTCTTCACGACGCTTTCAAAGCAGTCCAGTCGCCAAACGTTATCAAGGAACTTGGCATCAACGGGTGGTGATAGTAGTCTCTCTGCAATGAACTTGGCACACCAATGCACCAGATCTTCGTCATACATCTGTACAGCGGTCTCCAGAATGCAGCACACAGTCGTTTCGCTTGTGTGCTGCTTGATGTACTGCACAGTCAGAAACTCATAGAATCAACACGCATCTTTGATACATTGTGACACCGCACCCCTGTGCCTGGCTACCTTGAAAGAAAAGAAAACCTCTTTTCGCAATATGTAGGTGCAGCGAAACGGGGGAACGGATCAATTACATGGTGGCATTTACAGATATAGAGATTCGCAGGATCGTGACCGTCCAGGCGACCGAAACATGGCGCGGACTGTCCTTCTTCCACGCCCCATCATCAGGCTGAACTGTACCTGATTTCGGGACGTCCCCACGTGCAGTCGTGGGCGTGACTCACGCTTAGCAAGGTGACAGTATGCATCAGCACGATGCCTACACACTGGGATACTGGAACGCACGAAGAGCTCCCGTTCCGTCACAAAGCCACACTTGTGTACGCACTTGTTCTCAAGGATAACAATCTAGGACCATGCGCTAAACCGGAGGTAGCGCTCTCACGCCACACTCTTTGTTTATGTAGGTTGTTGTGAACGCTTTCAACGCAAGAATATCTCAACACTCCAACCATTCAGGCCAGCCGTTTGGTGTTCTTAAAGCGCACCTGCGCTGCACATTGCGCGAACACCTGGAAGTCAAGCTCCAGGCTTGCGAGAAGAATCGACGACATGTTGTCCTCAGTCAGGTCCAGATACCCGGTGTACACGGCGTGCACGAGGACATTCACAATTTCAGACGGCATATGCAGGGATGTTGTGCGTCTGGTGCCTTGCATTGGCTGGCCCCATGGCTCAGAGAGCAGAGCTTTGAAGTACTTGCTCTGTGCCGCGAATAGTACCCCGTGGACTGAGACGACCTCTGTTCCTTGCGAGTCGACACATTCTAAATCCAGATCTGTCAAGCAGTTCTCATTCCGCAACTGTAGCAACGACTGCGTTGAATCTGCTCCGCTCTGGGAGATACATCGTGTATCCATCGTTGACCTACTGGATGTGAATCCAGAGCAAAAAGTAAGCGTGAGCCAACGTACACGGCAATATTCGTATCGTGTATGGAAGTATGCTTTGCCCTCTGCCATTCGTTGTTTGAGGGCTTTGAGGGCGAGTGTACCTGTGGACACATGACAGATTCATTAATAATGAAGGGGCCATCAGATGAAGGGGCCGCCATCTAAAAACGAATCGCCCTTCACGCCAGCGGGCACCTGGAGCAATGGTATGAATTGACTGCATAATCATTGCCACAATGCTGGACGCATGGCGAGGGTTTTCCAAGAACTGCCACAATGCTGTACGCATGGCGAGGGGGGCCAAGAACCCCCCAGGCCTCCACACCTGCATTGATCACGTGAGTAGCGGCAAAGCCCAAGGGCTCCTGGAAATAGTTGAAACCCCCAGCTCTATTCACCCAGCATCCATTTAGGTAATCATAGGTGGTCGCCCCGAGCTGCTGCTTTCATCAGGGTTTCGAAGCCATGCAAGTTACATTCTTCTGTTTTCTGCACGTGGAGAGACGAAAGGGCTCATACCCATGCTTTCAGGACGGCTCCCACCTGTGAACTCTACAACCATTCAGCTCCCTTGCACATTACGAACGGAAGATCACTGTAAAAACTGGGGCCAGCAAGCGGACTGGAGGTTGTAATGGTGACTAGGTGAGAGGGGCCAAGGCAGCACCCCCAAGACAGGCGACAGAACTCTGACAATTTGGGCGCACTTGACAATGCAGAACAGCTACTAATCGTCCAAATTAAACCTTCCAAGAGTCAACGAGTCAGCCTCCATATAACCATCAAGCGAGGAACTCAGGTGCGCTCATTAGAAGGGTTTCGCCACAGAGCACCCATATGTATGGCATGTCCGACACACACACAAACCTTCCAGAGCAATCTAGGTTAGAACTGGCTGAGCCTTGCACAGGTACCTGTGCACAGCAGAAAGCTGCGCCTGTGGGTGATGCTGGCCAAGGGCTACGCACATCTCTGCAGGTACACCATTTTCAGATCCACTTCATTGATTACAAGAAAATCGTGCAGACTGTGCAGTTCAGCGCGAGGACAGGACACACTCACGAACCCTCCTCATGCTCTAAAGGCACCAAAACCGCACTCTAGAAAACGCGACGCCGTCGCAGTCAACACTGTGAATAAATCTACCACTTCCCTTTTGTATGGGGGCCTGCCGGAGGCACCCCCGGACGCCAACCAGAGACAGATGCATGGGGGGTGCGGTGGGAGCCACTGCGCACACTGCTGCGCTGTGCGCCAAACGCTCTTTCAGGTTGATACTCCTTACCCTGCGCACTGCGGTGGCGCCACTGCCCTGAGCCCCAACTGGAGCCCGCAGCCTTACTACGGGGCTGCTGGCCAGCCTCCAGGCCCTGCACACTCTTGCCTGGTGTGTAGCGCTCACCAGACAGCACATGATTTCGAAGCCTCTTGATGACGGATATTATGTTCACCTTCCCTTTCGCGAATGCGGCAGCAGCGTTGGTAGACCGCTGATGCGAGCCCCCACAGCTGTTCACGTGTGAGTCCACCAGCTGGATCAGGTGCAGCAGCTCCTTGTGCATCGCCTCCAGCTCCCTACCTGTGTGCTTGCCACCCAACAGAGCTCGCTCAGCATCTGGCTCCCTACCAGTTGCACTGATTGTGTGTACCCCAAAGCTAGACAGCGCTGCAACGTCCCCGCCGGTGGTCCAACCCGGTGGGGCCCACCCACTGTCACCTCGAAGTTGCGCACAGATGCTCACGGACGTGAACAGAACCCCTTGCAGATGGTTCAGGCCTGCAACATAGCGACCCCAGAGCTCCGGACGAGGCTCCACGCTCGCCAGCTGCAGCAGCGCTGCAATGCACCAAATCCCGAAAGAAACAAAGAACAAGCTTGGCCATGATTCCACGCTCGCGCTGCTGAACTTCACCCTCTCCCCCCAGTGACTCTGTCCCCCGGAGCTACTCGCATCCCCACTCCACCTCAGCATCCCAGCATCACCACCCCTACGAGAAGCATCCACTAAGGCAGCCGCACCATCTACACACCACCCAGTGGACCCCTGTAATCTCTGTAACCCTGAACTACAATGACCCAAGCTATCAAAGTGGCCTCTAGCGTGCCCTGAGCCGAGAAGTGGCTGCGAGGGCGCATCATCACTGTGCTCCGCCAGAAGTTGCTGCCACAGGTGGCACATCTTTTCTGCAACGCTGCACCAGTCAGGCGATGCCAGCAGCACTGCAGCAGCCCCTGCACATGATTTACTGCGCCCCGAGTCTGGCCCACAAGAGCAATCTCGGTGAGAAGCGCTCTGCAGCACACTGTGCAGTTGTGCCGAGCGCGCACAGGCAGTGTTCACGACTGCGGCGCACACCGTGAGCTGCTCCCCCAGACCTGCCAATCGGGACAGTTTTGTGCACACAGACGCAGACCCAGAGTGTGGCTGCGACAGAAGGCTCTGGCTGGGCCAGCGCGACAGCCCTTCATTCGACTCGGCGGGCTGTTCCAGCAACGACTCTATTCCAGGAATCTGCTTCAACTCATCCAGCCCCTCAAACACTGCTTCTGCAGCACTGTGGCCGTAGCAGATCGCAATCGGCTGGCAGGACTCTGGGCTGGAGGCCCCATGCATTGCGGAGTCACTCCAGGTGGAGGAAGCATACGGCATTCCATGTGTGTCAAACAGCTTCTCCCAGACCCTGCACACCAAAACTGCAAACTGCTTGCGGGCAGCACGGCCCATGCGGTGACCTTTGCCCCCCCCAGGCTCCGTTGCTTGCGTAGCACTGGAGCGCAGAGACTGCGCGCCCTCAAGAGTGGCGGCCGACCGCAGCGAGATGTCTGAGATCATCGAGGGGCTGACACTCGCGGCATCCTCACTCCTGTTGCGGCTATGCAGGGTCTGGATGCGAATGCGAGTCTCATGGTCCAAGAGCAAGTGCGGGCTCAAGGTGGCAGAGGCTCGCAGCGGTGCTGCCACCTGTGCTGGGGGTGCGTTGGCACCGGCCGCTATCAGTGGTGTGGAGGGCTGCATGGCGGAGGTGTGCATGGCGAGCAGCGCCGGAGTGAGAGGGGCATGCACTGGGCTGCTTGATACTGCGTTGCGGAAGGATGAGATTGCGCGCCATACGTACTGCATTGGCAGGTCTGCAAACAGCCGCTGCACAAAAGGTGTGGGTGCATCCGACTCAGAGAGGTCGCATCTGAAGCGGCTCGCATGCATGGCCCGTGCAGCACGCGGCGTGACTGCGTCAAGGCTGCCAGTCTCAAGATCCCACGCTGGCTCTTCAGCGTGCCATGTGGCCAGCTCTGAGCCTGATGCATGGGGCTTGGCTTTGAGGTGAGGAGAACGCAGGGAGCCTTGCACACTCACAGGATGCACACCCATCCACATTAGCAGAGCGAGAGCACAGCCAGTGAATACAGTGACACTAAACGTGGTGAACATGTGACGGGGTGACCTGCACACACAGCCTGCCCTCAAAACATTTACATTATGAAACCAGCAACAGCACCCAGCCTCTGCGATTCCGGTTTTCAACAGTACATTGCCAGACATATGATATGTGATATCATGCGTCTACTTGCTACGAGAAAGGATATTCTGAAAACATTCTAAAGATCGGGATGGATGATATACATGTGTGTGTTGGGGTGGGGGGGGGGGGGGGGGGGTGTGTTATATCCGAGGTCTACCATCCAGGTCTGAACAACGTGAGGATTTCAATGCATACCCACACTGGAATTGTGTGTTACAATTGGTGTTATGCTGGTGTAATGGTTGCGGGTGGCACTGTGCAAGCATGTGTGTCGCACAACTGCACGAACACTGGGTGGGTAGACAGCATGACAGGGCCGTGGTACAGTTTGAACGTACTCCAGCATAGTCGTAAGAGCAAGAATAAGCCAATCTGTGAAGCTTTGTTGCTTAGGTTCTGCAACCTGGTCTGTAGCTGACTCTGAGGCCTCCTTCCACAGAACGTCCAAGATCATGAGCACATTTGCAATGGACACTGCAGCAGATGCTGCCCAAGCAGTCCCGCTAGTGATCCAAGAGGAAGCAAATGATCCCATGATTGTGCGGCTGGACGTAGCCTTGATCAGTGGGATCAGAGTGAAGGGCAGCTGCATGGCCAACACGATCTGAGCAACCACGAGCATCCTGCATGTCACAACACTGTACAGACCCTGGATCAGAGGCTTGAGACTCAGACTACTTTCCACCACAAGCATCCACGCTCGGCTGCTATGGTGGAGGGAAAATGCTACTCCAAGCACATTCCACACCTGGTTGCTGATTTCGAGCTTCTCTTTGTATTCCTGCAAGAGACTAGAAAAACATTTTGCCAGGGGTAACATAAGCCTGATGAGCGGCTGTGGATGAAGCAGCGCACTTGTACGTGCCCTCTGTGCCATAGTTGATCTGCACGTACAACGCTGGGAGCACAGCAAGGGCACGGGTGGAGAGTCTGCGGGACAGTGGGCTGCTCGACAGCCCCAGAAAGCCAGACATGACTACCTGCCCTGCAATGGTGCTTGTGAACGTGGACATCTGTCCTGTCAGTAGTAGAGCCAGGCCAAACGCAAGGGGTGCTAAGTGCGAGTTAAGAATCTGCTCCAGCAGGTCATGTGCCTCTTGCAGTGTAGCTACCTGGACCCCTGCATGGACCCCCGTGGTGACAAGTGGGCCACACTCTTGATGGCTTTTTCTCACTGATCAAGCACCAACAAATCTCTAAACAGCAATTCGTGGGAAGGATACGATACAAATGTATACACAGTAGCATCTGGTAAATACAAATCTGGTGACTGCAAACACCTGGATAATCGAACCAGACTAGTGAGGTCAAAGTGTGTCCATACATTCAAATTATGCTGGTTAATCCGAGCATCTGGATAGTAGGAACCTAATCTGTGTCAAAAGGTCCTGCATTACCCAGCTGCTACATTACTGTAGACCAAGAAACTTTAGCTTCAGTTTCTTGGTGCTCCCAGGAACACGCAAGATTCAAGGTCGAAACTGTGCAAGGCAGTTCCTGTAAGATGTTCGGATGATGACACGTGACCAGTTCTGCAGAGACCCTACCTTCTGAGTGAAAGGCTGATGCAGCCACAAGAAGTACAGCAATGTTGACGAGCAGTGCCAGGCCCAGTGCGCAGGTGACGTCCAGGGAGTTGAGGTAGCATCTGCGAGCTGTTACCTTGTCATCCCGGGAAGACTGCCCAGCCACCAGTGCTGAATGCAAATAGAAGTTGTGTGGCATAATGTTGGCCCCCAGCAAAGACACAGCTGTGTACAGGTCTTCTCTGCGGATTGAAGGAGCGAGGCCTGAAATGACTGCCCGCAAAGGTGGCTGCGAGATGAACAGATCGATGACGAAGCATCCCAACACTGCGAATACCAGAACGGCTGTCCACTGCTCAGCTTGCCGCACAGCCGTTTGTGGTACCAGCAGAAACAGTGCCAGGACATCCAGTGCTGTGAGAAGAATGCATGTCACTGGGTCGATCTTGAACAGCAGATTCAAGCCCACAGCCGTCCCTGCACGGCCTGCCCTGTCATGAAAAGTAATTATGTGCAATATAAGAGTCTGAAAACAGTGACAGCAAAGTGTGCACCCATTGCACAGACATGCTCTTGAGGTGAGTGACTCACCGAGAACCATGGTGAGGTCCAGAGCCACGATGCTGATTTCTGTCATTACCCATAGCAATCGGCATACTATGGGTGGATACGAATCCCGGCAAACTTGAGCCAAATGTTTCCCCGACACGAGTCCAAGGCGGGATGACAGTATCTGCAGCTGGATGGCTATCAGATTTGCCAACACCAGCACCCACAACTGACGGTATCCAAAGCGGGAGCCACTCTCAATTGCTGTGGCCCAGTTCCCTGGGTCTAAGTAGGCAACCTGCAGCAGCTTGGAAAGTGACGCTCTGTTCCTTGGAATGGCACTGCATGGTCATGGACGACGTACCGATACCAAAAACGCAGGACCGACGACCTGAATTCCATCTTTCCATATCATACTGAAAATTAACGGCAGATGGTAGCCTGGTGCAACCCTTGTGTCCTCTTGAAAAGCTGCTTGCTGGCTTCACAGTAGGTTAAAGAGCAGCCTGAATCCGGAACGTCTCCACACAAGGCGGTCGGTGTGTTTGGCATATTATATCCGCATGCAATCGCGGTCCTTTCTTTATCCTTTGGGTTTGAGTCCTCACGGAACGCGAGTTAGCGCAGGCTATCTGGAGACAGAGCTGTATAGCAAATTAAGGATGCTTCACGCACTACGCGCATACAAAGAAACTCTAGACACTCGTATACCTCATGCGAATAACATCCATCTGACCAGTCCCATCATGATCGTGGAAACGGTGCACGCACACCTACTAGCAACAGGAGCAGGTACCTGCAACACTGTTAAACATGGCAGCCTTACGAAAAACGAGTATGCGCATCACGCTCTGTTCGAGTACACAGAGTCACCCTACCTGTTGTGCCTGGGTTAAAATTTGCTCACTCACCATGACCAAATTCAATCGCCAAGGCCATGCAAAGTCGGCAAACGCATTCACAAATTCGCACGGTATTCGCAGGAAGCATTTGCTAAAAGTCTCTGACAGATGATATCATAGCAAGTGTGAGGTCCCGAGTAGGAGTTGTGCATGGCTTGCGCTGCACGTTGCTGTCTACTGGAGCTGTTACTGCACACCAGCTACAGTGTAAACTAAAGACATAGGTTACGTGCATGTGTTTAAGAGTTAGTGGACGCAATGGGGCGCGAAAAGTCGAAGCATAGCCATAGTAGCCACAAGAAGAAGTCAAAGTCCTCGAAGAAGCACAAAAGGCGCTCAGAACCGCGCTCAGAAGGTGCTTCCCTTTTCAGGAAGCCAAATTACGGGTCGTGTTCGTGTCGTGATGCTCTGAGATTGTTTCAACTATCTGTCACAGAGGTGCCAGTGCAGACGATGACACGCCTGACTACGTCAAGGATGCTGAGAGTGCGCACATCGCAGCAGAGTATGTGAGGTGCATACTGCGGAAATTTCCGGTTATGAAATGTGAACTGCGTGATCTGTTGTGGCGAATTGATGCTGGGGAGGGTGCTAAGGTAGATGCCTTGGAAGATCATGACACTCAGAGAGGTATTCGGGGTCTTCTGGCATCACTAAACCTGCAGAGATCAAAGACAGTGCGATCATACCCCCTATGTGACGGTGCGCCATCAAGCATCTGCTGATGCAGCTGGACGTCTTCTTGCAGCGGTGCGACTTGTGCTTCGCCTGCAGGGCACCTACTCGTTGAAGAAAGGACAAGATAAGATATTGCGAAGGATTGGTGTCGTGTTCAGTGAGAAAATTCCTGATGAACGAAGTAAGCCTCTCAGACTTCCAGGTGACCCAGACACACCTCCAGCTTCCCCTCCAGTGCAACCCACTAACGATGCTGTACCAGACAGAAGTGAACAGGATAGCGATATGTACCCGCAGTCAGGTCCTCCAGATACAGGAGTAGCCGCGCTCTGGCGTGAGGATTTCAATGGTCAGGGCGAAACAGGGAAACCCAGAGTGTTGGGTCCTGCAGCTGCACCTCAGGAGCTGCTGGAGGCTGCTGCAGAAGTGGCTGCAGAAATGAGGCGAGAGCGTCTTCTGGACGATGTGTTGGAGGGTCTTGGTGCTGATGCCGTTGGGCCAGCCCCTCCTCCCGAGTTGATCGAGCAGCTGAATGATGCTTCCACAGATGTGCGGGAGCAGCGAGTTAAAAGAATCATGGCCTTACAATCTAGACACGAAAAATCTGGTGTGATGCTGTTCCCTGAATGTCCTCATCCAAACACTCCGAATGTGACTCAGAGTGTTTGGTTGTATCATGTGCTGCTCTGGGCATACCTGTGAGGTGAAAAGGGGACATATAATCAATTTACCAGTGTGTCTGCGGCGGCTGCATGTACTCAAAGTAGCGCATTTTAAAATGCGCAGTTCAAATCAGCTTAGAAGTCTCGGGATTGGCTTGAACTTGTCCAACATGTGGCACGAGGCAGAAGCTCATATCAAATACAGTGCAGTCCCCAAGTATTGTATCATTTACTCTGTTTGGATCAGCTCCCGGTCATGCACGGCACTTCCTGCTGCAGATCCATATGAGATTCTGGGGGTGGCGGAGGATTCTTCCACAAGCGAGATCCGCAAGGCATTCTGGCAGGCGTCCCTTCTGGTGCACCCTGACAAATGCAAGCACAGCAGCGCGGCAGCAGCTTTTGATGCTGTGAAGAAAGCAGTAGAAGTTCTGATGAGCTCCGAGGCGCGCGACAAAGTCGATGCTGGCAAGCGCAAGGCAGAAGAGGCCAAGGTGGCGGCGCAAGTCATGCAGGAGCTGGAGCGCGACCGGCAATGGCGCATTGCGCAAGGGACTGCGACTGAAGAGGACTTGAGGTGCGCCTTTTCTCAGTGGGGAACTGAACCCATGTCAGCATTGCAGTGTACAGCCTTGAGGAAGTTCCGTAGTGTAACTACTTCACACGTTGCAATGCTCTGTTGTAGCATGGCTGGGGGGGGGGGGGTGGGGTAGGGTCACAAGTTTCGTTGCCTTATTTTAAGTTACGGCGTAACGTAACCGTAACTTTGCTTTACCGTAAGTCACGGGCGTAATTGAAGCAAAAACTTAATTTTGCTCCTTCCGCTGCAAAAAACCCACACATCTGCCCATGAACTCACAGATCCTTGCACACTCGTGGCCGCGGCTCCAACTTGCACATCCTCTGTACCAACAATTCCGGAATACCGTAGTATTGCCAATGGATCGTTTTTTGTTTGGGCCTCTGGGGACACACATTTTAGAAACAATGATTTTTTTGAACCGTTCGCGAACTCAAAGGTGGGGGACAAGGACTTTTCGTGAAGCCTCCGTTCGTTGTAATTCTTCATGAAGGGACAGACACGGCATAAAACAATGTTTTGCGGTCCACTGTGCCCTTGTACAGGTTGACAGTAGAAAAATGTGGTTCTCGAGCTGAGCATCCCGTTCAGAAGCAGCTGCCACCTGCACCTGCAGGTGTTGACGATACTGTAGTGCAGAGTCTTTCTGTAGGTATGGCATGGCCGAGGCCTGGTTCATTCAGTGGCTCAGCACCAGTGGAAGTAGGTAACGAGAGCAGTGATGCAGACTCTGAGCCACGCATTGCAAGCACTTCTGCGCCTCCGCCGGCACCAAGTGACAAGATCTAGTTTTCGTTCTTCAAGAAGTAATATTCTGTTCATGAGTCTGGCCCAAATCGCCCGCACAAGGACGGGACCTTTGAAAAACAATGATTTCATCTATCCGTTGTCCACACCCACGGGGACGGGAGACAGGAATAATTTCTGGCTGTTCGTTCGTTTTTTTTAAAGTTTGGGGACGGGACAGTCCGTTGGAAAAGTGCCCTGAGGGGACAGACACAACGATCCATTGGCAATACTACGGTATTTCCTGCTTTCTGCGATTTTGGTGTTGAAAATCCTCGGTTGCATGCATACACCAATGGCCACTGCCACCTACACCAGGCCCTGGCTCGAACTCCCCCCCCTGGACAAAGTGGCTCTGCAACATAACAAAATAGCGTAAATTACGTAACTCACCGTATCCCAAATCATCAGCCGTGATTTACGCCGTAAACTAAGTTCCAGCGTAAGCGTAACGCAACGTACCCTGTGACCCTAGGGGGGGGGGGTTTAAGGGATGTCGGAGTCACATTCTCCTGCGTGCTTGTGCCTTGCCACGCACACTGAGCAAGGCCCTCATCTGCGTCAGCCGGGCCCCGACTGCATCAGAGCATGCAGAGGCAAGGTTGGTGAGCCGAAAGTTCGGGAAGAATGGATGACTGCACTGCCTACGAAGCGCACCATGCAGCCTGCATACATGGACCAGAAAGGCGTGACTGCTTTCAGCAGCCAGGGCCAGCAGGGAGGCGCTGACGACCCCTCCTGGACAGCGCTGCCCGGCCAGGCCCCTCAGCTGCATATTGGTTACAAAGGACCCATGAAGAAGCCTCAGCTACCTCAACAGATCATTGCTGAGAAGAATGCTGCACTGCTGGAGCTGGCCAGGAAGCAAGCATCAAAGGAGCAGGTCAGATCCACATTGTGCTTGAGGTGGCAGCCAGTGTGCTGTTGACCAAAGATCTGCTGGGTGAGACTGCAACGCTGAATTCCCTACATCCTTGTTTCTTCTCGTCAAATGGGGAGCGCGTGGTCTTGTCAGAATACATCAAACGCTTCCTGTCTGTTAAGATCCGGGTTGAAAGCAGCAGAGTGTCGTCATCTCTGTTTCAGTAACTGTGCTATGTTTCACTTGGCACTAGTCAGAACAGAGCAGCTTTGAATACCAAGGCATGCGCTGTCGAGATGATAGTCAGGATATATGGGGAGTTATTGTCAGGCTTGGCTGTGTGTGGTCTTGCCACCTGCCCACCTGTGTGGTTCTCACAAATGTCTTTGCTGAGCAGCGACCAGCAGGGCTGCTGGCATGTGTTAGACATGTGCAATCGATAACCAGCCTGTGCGTGAAGCAATTGCAGAATAACTTGTCTGCCTTCAGGAGCCTGCAAAGTCGTTGATGGAGATACACCAGGCTTCGCAAGCAGAGCGTGTTGCAGAAGACAAGCGAAAAGAGGAGAGACAGAAGCGCAAACGTGAGGGCACTGCTGGGGATCGCCAGGAGCAAGATAAGAAACCAGAATGGGTAGGCAAGAGCGCGTGGCGTCCTTGGGACAGGGAAAAAGACCTTCAGATCCCCAAAGCTCTAAACAACTCTGCTCCCCCGACGTCCCTTGCATCCCGGTTCAAGCCTGCCTCATCATGAGCGAACTGTGGCGCTATCTCAGCAACCACTCTGCAAGTTGGGACCCAGCTTAGTTGTTGTTTTACCTAACCGAACCCCAGTTTTGTACGCTCTAGGTGTGTGCACGTTCTAGATGTTATCAGCTAGATGATTATCAGGTATCTGGCATTGCATAATCAGCTGACGTGATCAACTTGAACCTGCGTTGGAGTGGCTGCATGTTGAAGGTATTTCTACATCTTCCCCTTCATCGTCCTTTTGATTATTTGTTACTTATACTGCCCGCAATTCGAGAGACCACCTGCAAAACTCAGCGTTTGTGATGATCGAACCCTCGTGCATGTAATGATTGCGTCTCTGCATGCTGCTGACACTTGCACGAGTATGGCGCACGAGTGTCCGGATATGTCCTGATATAGCGGCCACATGAAAGGTCTAAAAGCTGTGTAGTGTGATGATGTGCTTCTGAGTTGTTGGCGCGAAGACCTGGTTATCTTCTGCACAGAACTCGAACTTACAATGGCAGCGGTGCCATGCGCATGCTTAACCTTGCGCATAAGAGGCCCAAATGGCACGGCTACTTTACGAGGTAAGCTTGGCTGAGAGTCGTGCTGCATTTCCGTTTGGTCGCTGACCCGTTTGCCAGCAACTTTGTCACGAGAAACTCGTCACTTACAGCTACTACGGTGCATGCAACCAATCCCAATATAGCGTAACATGTACATTGAGTTGCCTCTGTGCATCGTATCGCGGTATTTATGTAGTGTGATGGAGAGTCATTGTCGTACACAAACTACCACTCTTTGAGACCGCAGCTTGGTGGTCTGCGTCTGCTTTCTTCCTGGGGATCAGTATCAGCCACGCTGTATTTCTCTGACTGTGATCGATGTGTGAACAGCTCAGTCGCACCTGCTCCCTCAGCTGAGCTCAGCCGTTGCAGTATGGAGTACATGCATCGATGTTCATACTGGGAACTCGATTCCCAGCTGAATGATTGAGCATGCATCTATTGTATGAACAGAAATGTATGCAGACATTCCAAGGAACTTGAAGCTAGACGAATTCAGAAAGAGAGTTGCAGAGACATGTGGGGTGCAGTCATCCCCGAGTGTTGTGATAGACGTATGTCGGCTGTCAGAGCAGTCGTCCTCGTAGCTGGTAACTTGCAGGTAACATGAACACAACACTTATCCAGGTTCCGGAGTCTGTTCAGCAGTTCAAAGCTGGCTTCCCGCCGCAAGCCTTGCCTATGGACCTGGAAGCTATTGATGCGTGGGGTTTGCAGAACGGAGATGCTTTGGTTCTGCAGCAGGCCTCCCATCTCGCATCTGCTCCAGCATATGCTGCTCCCAGCCACATATCCAATGGAAGTGCCCAAGTGGGCAACACCAAAATTCCGGGGGCTCTTCATGATGGCAGGTGTGCTGCAGAGTATCTCCACTCATGTCCATGAATTTCGCACGGAGAATGCTGCATTTGCTGCCTTTCACAGTCGAACTGCAGTTAATGTATCTACTCCGCAATGCTATGTAAAGATATCAAGCTCAGCGTGATGCTTTGCAAATGTATATCAGCCTTTGTGATGATCACGGCGCATAGATCTTGCCACCTGCAGTCTCATGTTCCCTGGACGAGCGTATACGATGGCAACTTCGTGCTTTCTTCTGTTCTAGTTTAGTGACAGTGTTTGAGTGCATCCCTATGTTGTGAGAGGGCAGGTTCAGTATCTAGAAACATGACAACAGCGTGCAAACATAGTGTATGCCAATCAACAACGTTGGAGATGTTCATGCAGCATCTTCAGATTCATGCCTTGTGACAGCTTCGGACCACCTTCGCATACGGTGGATTTTATATGAAGACAGAGATCTGCAATTCGTGCAAACTTCAAAAACTCTCAGATTTGCGATTTGTCGCAGTTCAGGTGATGTAAGATAGATATGTTTTCAGCATCACCATATTCTAGTATGTCCCATGTGCGGCGGAGTATGTGTTTCAGAAACACCCCAACCACGCGTGCCACCTGAACCTGAAATTTCATGGAAAGGTGCAGTTCTCAATGCAGCAACGAGTGGTATGGTTGTAGGGTCGTTTGTCGGCGAATTATTGACAGTGATAATTCGTGTCTCTTCAATGCTGTCGCCTACAGCACTGAGGGTACACGCAAGGCGGCCCCAAAGCTGCGGGAGGTGGTGCGATCTACAGTTGCATCAGACCCCTTCACATTCAATGGTGGCTTTCTGGGAAGAGAGAATGCTGAGTATCAAAACTGGATCATAAATCCGCAGAATTGGGGCGGCGCTATAGAGCTTTTCATCTTGTCCAAACATTATGGGTGCGAGATCAGTGCGTTTGACATCCAGACAAAGCGGGTATGCTTTCACAGTGGCTCAGACATCCACCAGCAAGAATATGTGTCTAGTCAAGTGCACAGTTGTAAACGCAAAAAGCATGTCTGGATCACCACGGTTCAAATTTCATCACCTCCAGTTGGAAAAAGGCCACGTCCTTTCCTTTTGCCAGGCATCTGAGTGATCACTGCCTGCTGTTCAGGTAGATATCTATGGACAAGATCAAGGACACACACAGCGCTGCATGGTGGTATATGACGGGCTTCATTATGATGCACTCGCAGTAGCTGCTTTCTCTGATGCTCCTGAAGAGGTCGACTGCACTCTCGTGGATGTGGACAGTCCTGACCTGGAGCAGGTGTGCTCTTCTTATGGATATAAAAGCTAACGCCTGTTGCCCCCAACTGAGTCGTTGCTCCTATACAGATCATGGAAGCTGCCAAGGATCTTGTCCAAGCGTTACATGAGCAAAGAGCTTTCACAGACACTTCCTCCTTCACTCTGCGGTGCGGGATTTGCAGCATTGGCCTCAAAGGCCAGAGTGGAGCTGTAGAACATGCGAAGCAGACTGGCCATCAAAATTTCCAAGAATATAGATGAGAAACGACATAGCAGATGTATGAAAGCAGATCATTCTGCCGTAGTCAATGTTTCATGCTTCTTGGTCCCATACTTCCTGCGAGAATGTGCACCTTGCAGTTGACCCAAGTTCTGTAACCGTTCTATGTCATGATAGCTGAAACACTGGAATCTCAGCGTGCAGTGTCGATGGTTTGGACCCTACCTACTCTGTCGTGGGGTTTTGGACCACAACCAGGTGGTAGTCTGTTCCACCAGTGAAGTCTGGAGCTATCACAATCTCGTACTTTGTGCATCGTATCCGGATGCAGTCCAACTCGTCGTCTCCGTCCAGTTTCTTGAGGTATGTCCTTGTCTTCTCAATGTACCGACTGACCAGTGCAGCATACTGCACTGTCTGGGCATTATCCATCGTCGAGCGGATCGCAATTCCATCTCCGTTCAGCACTAAAAAGCCCTGTACTCCTTTGTGTGAACGCAATCGCTTCTCTGTCTCTTCCACAAGCGCAGTGTCAGCCATGACTAGGCTGCTAGACTGAGAAGCAGACTCGAATAACAACCAAGACGATTACTCCATAACTGACAACGCAGATAGATATGTAGTTCATCACAGAGTTCACAAGTGCGGGACGCAGTTGTTCTCTGACCCTCATGTCATGACACGAACTAGCACAAACTCGTGTTATCTCGATGTCCAGACGTGCGCACGATGATTCGAAGAGGTACAAATGACAGCAGCTGCTTGTGTTTCGGAAGTTTTTTGGTCGTGCTGTGCACCCGGGTAAACATGTATCGGCTCATCCGATCTTCACCTGAACCTGTCAACGGCTGCAAGCGCAGTGCTGCTTAGAACACTTCAATGGAAGCTGTTCAAGCGGCCTATCATGGCCTTCTGACGGTCTTGTCTGGCAGCGCTCCTCGGAGTGTGGGCGATCCCTTCTGGCTTGAGTTGACTCAGGTCGCGGAAGTGTCACTCGCGACGATTGAGCCCTCGCTCTTGTTCACGTTCATCGAACCGTTTGCGTTGCAACTCGCAAATAACAACAGAAGTACAGGACATTACGCAATCCTAATATCGCGCTCTATTGAGGCTCTTGGGTCAGCAAGCTCCTTCGCTTCCCAGTCCACCCCGCGAGATGTTGGAGCAGCTAGCAACTGCATGATCCTGCTACGTTCATTGACAGTGGCCTTACTTCGTCAGCTACCACCGTCGTCGTGTAGACACATTCTCTTGGCATCTCCTGGGAACGGGGAATGTCACGATTTGCTGTTCCAGCTTTTTTCTACATGCCTTGCTTATATCGAGCAGGCTGAGCTGAGCAGCGATACATATCAGCTGTACTATGCTTTTCTAGCATTCCTTATTGCATGCTGCAGCTCATCGCTGTATCATGCTGTCAGTCCAGATGCAGGTGTGTTCTGAATCTGTTCCAATTGCGGGAAGAACCTGAAGCGTATGCTGTATGTCAGATGTATGTAAGTATGCGGTGCATTGCTGTGTTGTGCGTCCTGTACCAACAGCAACAACTACTGCAGACATAGATATCTTTCTTCAGACGCTGCACGATGAACAGCACCACTGCCAAGCCCTAGTGTCAAAGCTCCTGCACAATATCGTAAAGCAAGTATCTGTGTCGTCCACAGTTCTGTACCAGCCTCGTCCCAGATCTGAGGATGGGGCTTCTTCCATGTTTGCAACCGTCAACAAATTTATGATGATCCCTGCCAAAGCTGTCAGCAGCCTCTGGCGTCAGGATAGCTGGGGCAGAGCGAGTAGTCCTGCAGCGGATGCGTCGTTGTCGCTGCTTCTGTTGTTGCTGCACCAACCACAGCCCGCATCAGATTTAGAAGGATCGGGATTTGTGGCGGCATTCCAGGTACGTTGCTCTTCATTTTAGTGGTTCTGGTCATGGTGGACTGTGTTCCAGGTTCGACCACATGCACCCCTGAAAGATTGAGCAGGAATAGTGGACTTAGATCATGCTGCCACTGAACATATGCAAAGCAAGCACCAGCATGCGACTATGATCGCATTTTCAGTTTATAGCACCAGACCCAAGTCATGAGTGTGGTCGTTCAGGGTCTAGTGAATAGTGACGGCGCTCATGAAGGTGCCGCAGTGGGAGGGCCAGCATGGAGCAGCAAATCGGCGTCAACTTCTTTTTCTGCGCTGTTCGAATGGCTTGTGGACACCTCGCAGCAGCAACAGACCGCGCTGCTGCTTTACTCCCTGCTGACGCGCTGTGACGCTTTCATGTGCACACTGCTGGTCAGGTCAGACATCGACCGACTGATGGTTCCCCTTCTGGAGCAGGTGCACAAAGAATCAGCAGAAAGCATCAATCATCTCTATGTGATCCAGGTGCTGCCACCTTCTGCTGATGCTGGTGCTGGTGTCCCCTCGTCCACTGCTAGTCTCATAGCATGCATAGTGCCGTGTTCGCTCCAAGAACTACACTTTCTTTGGCGTTTTCTTGGTACAGTGCAGCAAACTAAACTTTGTGGGCTTTCTCATACTCAAGGGGCAAGCCAGAGGCACAGAAGGGCTGTGGCTATAGTTTTTCATATCCACGCTGTGATGTTACAGCTCAAATGCTCGGCTGCATGCAGATCGTGCTCCTGCTATTCAGTCAAGATGACGGGCTGTTGCGGACAGTGTACAAGCTGCGCCTGCAGAGAGTGGCGTGGTATTCAGACCGCGCTGCGCTGGACATGTCCCTGGGGGACCTCATGCTCATCGTGCTGCTGAAGTCTGCCTTCCGCAACGCGATAACAGCTCAGGACGAGTACGTGCATGCCAACTCCATGTCAACTATGATCAACCTGGCACCTCAGGCAGTGAAGCTCAGCCCTGTGACGGCACAGCGTCTGTGCTCCTGCATAGAAGCTTCACACAAACGGTTGCTGTGGCTGGACCAGAAGGTGTGCATGTGTACCTGTGAAGAAACATCTTGCATGCATTTCGCTTCCAGCCCACGCTCGTGGACGCGTACGAGCGTGTGCATGGACGTGTCTACCATGAAGTTTGCACGGAATGCTGGATAATGGGTGTTTCTGGGTTCTGGTGGCTCATGGAATGCTTTGTTTATTTCATGTCGTGACTGCGAGTCGATTTTCAGCTGCACAGTGGCACTGAGGATGAGAAACACATGTGCAGATGGTGGAGTGTGAGGACAAAGGGAAGTTCCTGCAGGAACAGCAGCTGGTAGACGATCTGCTGAAGAATTTAACCATGATGTTGGATACATTGGTGTTCAGGACTCTGTCAAAGAATCCAGAACTTGTTTACAGCATGTTGCACCAGCAAGCAGTGTTGCTGCGGCTGGCAGCTGAGCCACGGTGGGGCAAGCATCTGCGCAACTCTGACACTGTGATCCAGCATTTCAATGCTTGTGTGGATGCCACTCGGCAAGCTTTAACGGGGCCCCAAAGTCACGGGGATGAGTGGTCCGTTGCCCAGGTCATGGGTGTTATTCAACACGAGTTACTGAGCTGGAAGAAATCGGATCTCCGTGATGTGCAGGAGATGCACTGTACCTATGAAGAGGCGCCGCAAGCCTCTGATTTTTTCCTTCCTTTTGTTTGGTCTACGATTGTTCAATCTGCTACTGGGCAGTACTTCCCACTTTCATTTGCACAGGGTCCGGTTGCATGTAATAATGTGAGCGAGGGATCGGAAATCGACTTCAGTGTCATACATGTTCACCATGCTTGTGTTCCAGCACTCACACATGCGATATTCAAAATGACGACTGGGATGTCTGTTTGAATCAAACTTGCACGAGAGCGTCATGAAGCTTAGGGTTCCGGCCTCAAATTTGATATGCCTGTAGTCCACAGCGCAGCAACCAGAACTAGATGCTGTGATATACTTCTATTTATGCTTCGATGATGAACGGCGTCGCACATGCTACATCAACGCAATGGTTGAGTTCAGTGACCCTGCCACTACACCCTGCGGTGCGACTTGCAGGCTGCATCAAGAGTGATGAGCTGGTGCAGTCCATATTTACACACGTGACGATCCCCACGTCCCTCTCAGCTGTACAGTTCACCAGTTGCTGAACTTCCCAAACATTTTGCATCAAGAACACTCTTTCTCTGAATGACATTATTCCCATCTTGTCTCCTCTGCTGTGTGAGCGTTCCCCTGTTCTACATCACACCAAAGCCGGGACAAGACGTTTCACATAAGCATTTCGACCCAGTCGTACAAGGTTTCTCTTCAATGCACTCATGCCATCGTGCCGGCACAAGGGCGGATGCAAGCGTCTGGACGGTACATGGCTCCACAGATTTACTGTGTCCCGTTGCAAAGTTGCACCACTGGCAGGTACCCAGGAAGAACTCGCTGCCTGTGTCACCCGTTGCAAGAGCCTTGCAGCATGCTGATGAGTCCGTAGGGGCACATGTAGGCTTGTCTGGATGGTACCAGGGACCCAGTGTAGGATGATAGCACGCATCGGGCAGCCCATCTGCATGGGCAGTCATGTGTTGGTGAGTCTGCTGTCTGCAACCCCCAGAATAATCACTGTGTGTGATAGCTGCGAAGGCACTTGTGTGAGTGCCAACTGTATATCGCAACAACACAGTGCCATACAGAAGACACTGAAAGTGTGTATTGTAATTTGATATCTGCTGCTGAAAAAACTGGTGGACGGTGGAGGTGACAAATCACACCGGAGACAACAGTTGGACACCCCTGATCAACCTGTGCTAACCCACGCCCATCCCTAAACAGAACTGTCGACCAAAGACCCAGATTTCGTCTGAGCGTTGGGATCCACTCCTCAGCCCGGAACTGTTCAATGTTTTCTCCCTTTGGCTTCCTCTCCGGCATCGGCCGATAACCTGCTCGCAGGCCAAGCAATGAAAAACATGCACCGGATGGAAAACAATGTTATAAGATGTGTATTGTTGGAGCCTTCGTCCTTTCAGTTCAACTTCACATGACTGGAACTCATGGGAGGACGCTTGGCATCCTGTGCACACCTGCTGCTACATGCACAGTTTGGTCACCGCACAAGACAAGAAACAATGGCAGAAGATGCGCTGCAGATGCTGTGTTTTTCATCTATTTCGTCGCACACTGCGACGATGCCAACACATATCCCAGGATAGCCTGGCGAGTGAGCCAAAGCTGGCCACCGGCAACGCAAAAGCAGGCGCAAAACTGAATGCGACAGAAATATTTTTTTATAGCTTAGAACGTATGAGTGATCAGTATGCAAAAGGCTTGCGAGACGCTTGAATACATCTATGTTTGAGTCTGTCGTCAACTCGCTCGACACACGCGTCTTGCATGCTCAAGAAGAACACTGCATCTCCTGAGATATTACGAGATGTCAGATATACTACGCAGCATGGGGTACAGCAGAAATCGACACTTGCTTTCAACAGAAAGACCGCAGCGGGCGCCTTGTGTGATGCATATGTCGATTCTTGCCATTGCAAGAAGTCAATTCTGTGATAATTACTAGAAATTCTCTAGTAATGATCTGTTTTGACTGACATTGCAGGGATTCAAGAAGTGGCAGCCTAGTGAGCGAGTATCTCGGGAGAGGAGGAAAAAGTCGAAATGAGATGCTCAGAATGGTCCTTCTCAAGAGGATAGATATCTAGAACAGGACTGAAACTGGCCTTTCATGATAAGTCATGATCGATTTCAGAGGTGAACGTTTTGCAAGATAAGGCTAATCACCATGGAAATCAGTCTGTGCCATGAAATGTCCTGACACAGGCAACTCACATGTGTTTACCACAGACTCAAACAGTCTGTTACCGTTGTGGGGACTGTCGGTGATGGTGTGCAGCAAGTGTGACCGTGGGAGTGGTGCGACGGCCTGGAGGCAAGCCTGCAGCAGGCGCAGCGCAGCCGGGGGAGGGGAGGAGGGGGGGGGAGGAGGAGGGTGCTTAGAACTGCTGTTGTAAAATGCCGCAGAGCTGGATGGGTAGGTGGGGGTACCTACGTGTCGGCCCAGGGCACAGCTATGCTCGAGCAGCTGCTCATGCACAACGTACGACTGTCAGCGAGCAAACCTGTCTGTGAGTCGCTGCTGTAGTATGTGGAGAAGAAAAACCCCCCATCAAGAATGACCCCGACCCCAAAGGGATGAGCCTCAGCGCTCCGAAGAGCGGGGGTGGAGGAGCAGCCAACTAGAGCAGCCCCAGTCGAAATAACATGCGAGTAATCCACAAGAGGAAGGCGCGAACAGTGCCGCGAGCGAGGCGGAGTGGGCGGAGAGGAAGCAGGTGTACGGGCACGCTTGCGGCCAAGCAGAGAAGGGCCCGAAAACGATGGTGGCTGGCCAGCAGGGGGAGGAGGGTGGTGCTGCGCCCTTCAAGGAGCCGAGACCGCACACAACCCACGAAGGAGGAGGGCCTTTACATCTGGCCATTTCCGATGCCGGGCACCTCTGCTGCCACTGCACAGGGGACACCCGCACAGCAGCCTGCATCGGACCCGGTGCTGCGGAGGCATGCTGCTGCCTGCTGTGTGGGCCCCCCGCCGCATCCCCCTGCGCTAGCGCGGCGCGCAGGGGGATGCGGCAGAGGGCTCAAACATACGCAGCAGGGCTTTGCGGGCAGGCACCGCCCTTCGATCCAAGGCTATCACTGCGGCCTGCCAGCACCAGGTAGGGCTGGCCTGCTGTAGTTGAGTAAGATATGCTGGCTGTGAGGTCCATGAATGTACCACCAGTGTCTGTGTTTATGGTTGTGCTTGCTGCTGTTCAAACCCAGAGACGCAGCCTTTCTCATTGCGTTCTGGGACTTGTGGGTCGCAACTGATGCAGCACTGCGGTGATCACAGACACCGGCAGCCCATCCACACCTTGCTGCCCACACCCCCCCCCCCCCCGCGCCCAGCCCAACCAGCCTGCCCCCTCCCCATCACCTACGACTCCCACCCTCTGCCTGAGCTGCTGGTACGTCAGGCCGTCCCAAGCTAGCTGGCGAGCTCTCACAGCCTGCACGGCCTCCGCAGTCTGTGCTGCCGACGAGGCCCCCACGCAACAACCCATAACACCCACAGCCCCTCCCAGCCCGCTCGTTTGTCTCACCTCCCACTGCTGCATTGCCCTGCCCAACCCAGATTCCTGAGCAGGGAGACATTCAGGCGATGTTCGCAGCCCGCAAGGAGATGATGCTGCATGTCTCCTTCCCACAACCACCCCTGTGCAGACAACGACCTTAGTGCAGCATCCCGCGAGGATGGAGCTGCTGTGAAAAGTGCGACTCCCAGAAGCGTGCACACTACAGCGGCGCCCCCTCACCCCCTCACTGCGTCTTGTTCCCCTCAGCTATGCAGTATTTGTCCGAATGGCCAAAACCTCTTGCGAGCACTGGCCTATGCTTGAGCTTCCTTACCTTGCTGCATCAACAGGCGCAGTCCACAAGGCTTGAGGGCAGCGGAAATGAGCCGGTGCGGCATCTTGATTTGCCCCTCCCGGAGCGACTGAGAATTACCGGAGGTGCTCTGTTGCTGATGTGGGTTGGTGTTTCTGACATATTGTGGACGATTTCTGTGACTATAAGGTGTTTTCTGTGCACGGCGGCTGTGGACAACCGACACATCACATGAGGAGTGTACCAGCGTGAGTATGCTTGTTACATGTTGACAATATTCTCACAGCGGTACCTAGCCCTTGCAGAAGATGGTGTGCTACTTATTGTTCAACACAATTCATGATGTTTGGTGACATATTGAATCGGTGTGAACACATAGTACAACCTTTTTGGGTGTTTTGTACGTATAACAGATGCTCCCCCGTTCAAGGAGCGGCTCAAGCTGAAACACCGATCCGGGAGCGGCGGAGCGACCAGATCGGTGACCAGGTGTGTGCCAGCCCCCACAAACCTTGGCAGTCACCAGTGCACGTACATTGACAAGGCCTTACGCAAGATTGCCACAGCTGCCTACTGGAGCAACCATGACATTGTATATTCGTGTGCCCCTGGGTGCATGCCCGCTTGGCAGGGGCTGTTCCCGTGGTCGAGAAGAAGGGCAATGCCACCGGGGTCCTTGCCTGTCACCCCCTCCCTACGCCTTCCACCTCCGGTGCCCTCTGTTCCACACTTTCCCTTCCTGGCTGGCTGGTACCCCCAACTTCTGCTGGCAACTCATTGTGGCCGTTCTGTGGATCCTGGGAAGGTGGTTGTGTGTAAGATTTTTGATAAAGATGGGAAAGCATTCAAATAGCGAAGTAAAAACAGGGAGGCCGCCATAAAAAAGTATCCAAAAAGCTTTCTCACTGACCCCGGTTCTGTTGCTATGTGTTGGGACATTGCGGTTGACCTGTGCTCTTTGTTTGTGGGTGCTTGGCGCTGTCTCTGTGCTTTTGTTCAGGCTTGGCTTGGTTGTGCATTGTGTTGTCACGTCTGCTTCGAAGCTTACAGTGATCGCTGCTTGAGTGCTCAATTGTTGACTTGTCACCAATACACCTAGACATGTGCACACTTCGTGCTTGGGTACCGTGCGGACATTAATGAAAGCTCCACACAAACAGCAATGCATCAGGTGTACATTATTCACAACACACCAACGCTGCTTATTCACAACACACCACCACCCACCCCGTCCCCCGGTCGGCACCGTCCCCGCCCCCGCCCCCGGCACCTCTTCCTTCTGCTCCGCGCCGCCCCCCGCCAGATTCCTCTCCAGTCCCCCGTCCCTGCCAGACCCCGCCGCTGGCCCGCCCTGTGTCGCATTGCCCCGCCCCCCACAGCCTCCACCCTCTCGGCGTCGCCCCCTGCTTCCGGCGGCCAGTCCCTGCCGTGCATGTTTCCCCCGGCGGGTTGTCGGTGGCCCTGACGTTGTCCTGCGTTATGGCGGCTGATATGTGCTGCCCCATGTGCAGGGACAGGGCGCTTTCGCTAGATACCTTTCGTGCTGGGAGCTCTGGTAAGGTCTACCTTGTGTCTTTGTTCTTGCTCTTTGTTTAGTACTTGCAAGGTCACCATTTTGATGCTCCTAGGGCCTATGCGCTTTGTCTGCTGCGCCAATATCGATGTAACTTTCACACCAATGCTACATCAGGTGTACATCCAACACCACCACATTCTTGCCAATCCACACACAGTTTGGCAAGGGATGCAGCAGGACAGGGTCGATGTGTACGCAGGAAATGGGGCAGCAAGAGCAACGTAGCCAGCAATGGAACAGAATGCCATTGCCCACTCCTCGTTGATGGAACAGTTGGACGCCAATCTCATGCGGATTGCTACACCTGCTACCTTTACACAGGTGGGGCCACGGCTATGAAATAATCTGCTGTGTTGTTCACATGATTTTGCAGCAAAAGGCAAAACCCACCAAGGAGCACAGAAAGCATGAACGAAGCAGCTACATATCCTCAGCCAACACATACTCATCTCTGGCCCGTTCCGCCTTCTTGTTACGATACTGAAACACAAACTTCTGCTCGAAGCCATTACTTCTGTGCACTCCGTCCCAGTGCCTGCCTGGCTTGATTTTGTACCTATTTGGCAGAGGCTGCACCCCCCTGCGTATCCAACTGTGATCAGGGACTAGTTGGGGGACGGAGAACCCTGAGCCTCCCGCCAGCTCAGATTCATACACAGCAGATGGAGCTGCTGCATCTGCTGCCGACAGTGCGTCCATCTGCTTTGAGGCGAAGTACGCTGCCATGGGGTCCTCCATGCGCAGCTCCTGCTGGAGGTCAGCATCTGCCGCTTCGTCGAATCCACGCTGGAACTTCTTTTGCCCCTGAAAGAACCGTTAAACTGTGTTCACACAGTGGCGATGCACCACACACGAGAGGCAGAGACTGCCGTGCTATGAAGGAAAGTCACGTACATGAAAAAACATAGTCACAGTCCTTCATACTCAGGAAATGCACCTGTGCTCAGCATGAGAAGAGCAACAGATAGAGAAGCACACTATGATGTCTCAGCAACTATGCTATGTGGCAGGAAAGCATGCTGGCACAGTCAGCAATGCTCTGGTGGAGCATGCTCAAATGCAGCATTGATTTAGAGAGCAGCCCGCACCTCATCCTGCTGTGCCCTCTCCTGAGCTTCCGCAGCTTTCTGCTGCACAAGGCCGCCTTTCCAGGCCACGTCCTCTTCTATGAACCTCTTTTGCTTCTTAGGCTGCCTCGCGTTTTGAGCCTCCTGGAACTCTTCCTTGCTCACAGCGCGGCCCTGCACCCTGTAGGCCACACTGGCATCCCTGCCAGCCGCTACCGCATCAATGTTTGCCCTCCTGCACAGATCATGATGCGTTTGGTCGCTGCCACAAGCACAAGGCGGGAATCTGCAGCGCCGCACACGACCACAGCATGCAACAAGAGGCCGCATACACCTTTCGCGATCCTCCCTGATCTGCTTTGCCATTTCTTGTGGCGTCACAAGCCCCGCTAAGGGGGCCTCTGCAGTGCGCTCGAGACCCCGGTCTGTAGAAGTCCCCCTCCTTGGGGGGCTATCATCATCGGAATTGCGTCGCACACGACCTGAAGCATTCTTCTCCGCACGAGTAGAAGTCCCCCTCCTTGGGGGGCTATCATCATCGGAATCGTGCCGCGCACGACCTGAAGCATTCTTCTCCGTACGCGTAGAAGTCCCCCGCCTGGGGGGGCTATCATCATCAGAATCGTGCCGCGCACGACCTGCAGCATTCTTCTCCGCACGAGTAGAAGTCCCCCTCCTTGGGGGGCTATCATCATCGGAATCGTGCCGCGTACGAGCTGCAGCATTCTTCTCCGCACGAGTAGAAGTCCCCCTCCTTGGGGGGCTATCATCATCGGAATCGTGCCGCGTACGA
>JAUMHD010025442.1:0-37071 GCA_032359135.1 Ulvella scutata | reverse complement strand
GCTGCAGCATTCTTCTCAGCGCCAGCAGAGGGCTCTCCCTCCCATTGTGACTGAAACTGTTGCTGGCTCTGCATAAGCTTTAACTGATGCTGCACTTCTGCTGCATTCTCCACCACGGGGCCTGCAAGTGATGAGTACACTGCTTGTGTCTCAGGTGGTCACACAATTATGCAAGTGCAAATTTTCTCTTTTACAGCGTCACACCTTCTTCCTCCTCGTCCTCAGCTGCCTGATGCCTGCGTTCATTGACATCTCCAGAATGTGCTTGCTCAGCAGGCCATCCGAAGTCCTCATCCAGCACCTGAACAGTAGCCACCCGAGAGGACTTCGTTTTCTTCTTTCTTTTCTTCTTCTTCCCGTCCTTTCCATCCACTTGATCGTTGCTAGATATGTACTTCGACAAGTACCGTGCTCTGGAATTGTCCCTTTCAGCTGAGCCTTTCTTGGCTTGGTCCTCTTTTCCTCGCAGAGTGGACATCCCAACCACAGAGGCTACTTTGAACTCAGACATAGTGGATGCGTCACTTCAGGGAGCAGGCTTGAGAAGAAACCGCAACGATCTCAAAGCAGATGGTTACTGGGAACCAGCTGCGTTCAAAGGAGCGCAGATGCCACTTGGCAACACACAGTAATCCCAGCGACAAGAAACGACATCCTGAAAATTCAATGAATATTGTGTGCTGCGCAGTACTAGGGAGCTGAAGCGACGATGCTTTCAGGGCACTGCCAGCCGAAGCCAAACTCTCTGCTCGAGAGCGCTCAAGTTGTGTGACCACATGTCACCCAGAGCTGTTGGAATCGACGGCAGTGGAGCTTTATAGCATGTTCCAGTCAAGTTCGTGCTGCTGTATGCGACGGACACCATTAGGTTCTGAATCTCCCTCCTGTATGCATGTGTTCCTTCCAGTATCCTTCGGATCAGACCACGACATGCTGCTGTCCGTGAAGCCTCAAACTCGAGCCAGAACCACTGCCGTGGCATGAGAAGAATGCAATGACTTGAACTAGACCAGGGCTTTCACTTAGCCTTTGCACATCCCATGTGCATTCTCGTGAGTGTTGCAGACGTGTGCTAGAAGGGCCACATTGCCACAGTTCATGGACCAGGCAATGCAGCTCGACCCAGCCGCAGACAGTCTATGTTGATCCCATTTATTGCACTTTGAAAGCCTGCCTGAGAACTGTCCATGCGTCAGCCGTGTCCCGACAAGTGTTCCAGTGCCGCACTTCGCACTGAATAAGTTCCGCATGGCCCTACTTTGCCTCCTATTCTCAACCGTTACAATGATGAATTGATGCAACCCATGTTGGAGATGAGGCCAGTTGGGGCAGGCTTTGGGACCCGGTGGTGCACAGTGCTGCTGAAGAGCCCCCTGCCTGCAGATGTGGCTACTCTGGTTGAAGCAACGCATGAGCTCATTGCCTACTTGCATGGAAGGTATAGGTTGTTCTGATCAAATGGTTGCGAATAATAGTTGATAGAAGGTGGCGGTGAGGCATGTGGTGTGTAATCATGAGCACGATGACAGTTCACATGGGCACCTGAGACCGACCAGGGCTGCAAGTTTTACAACGCCAGTTAACACAGCAGCTTGACACCAGTTCAGGCTGTTGTCACTAAGTATTAAACGGGATTTTGCCATTCAATGGAACTGATTCAAGGTATCTCTGCATTTACATGTGTAAATTATGAACTGTCAACGGCTATTCGGCACCCCCAGGCCCCACATATTTGATGACCTGGCTCAGCTTGAAGAAGAAGAGGAGGCGGCAGCTGCTACACAGAGAAGTGAACGGCTGCAGTTTCAGGCCGTAAGTGAGGATTGCATGCAAGTTCAGGTTGGCAAGGAAGCATAGGAAGAGTTGAACTTGTCTAGCGACCGAAGCAGCGCTTTCATGTCGCTTTTGGTCAGGTTCTGGCGCATGGTGCGCTCCCAAAAGCCATCTAATCCACTGTTAAACGTGTGTCAAAACGACTATCTGGCAGCCATTCAAGACCGATGCTGATATTCGGCTGTTTCGAATGGTCCTAAATTGCAGTGAAATGCGCCTGATTTAACATTTGCGAAATTAAGCGTTGAACACCGTAAATTGGCAGCCCTAAGACCACCACCTCTAAATATTTGACGAAAACCAAGTCATTGGGCATCCAACTTGCAAGCTGAACAGAAACCATCGAAGAATACAGCGTGCATGTTGACCACGCAACATAGAAACGGCTTTCCTAACAACACCTGCCTAATTCTCTCGATGTTTCCGAGCATCTTTGCATTCGTACTCTGCTACACGTTTCGAGCCTCAACTTCTAACACTTGGCTACAGATGCCTGCTCTTTGCACTGCACGATGTTGCCACCGGGCAAGCTAACCCTAGCAGCAGCCTCTTCCATAACTTCTCCACTGCCTTGCCCAGCTTGTGGGACGCTTTGAAAATTGCACTTCTCTTCTTGCGGGATTTTGGTACAGTCCTGATCATCTGCTGTAGGCGCATGCACATGCCTGCCTTCCTTTTTGTACAGGCCAGGAATATCACAAGCACGAGTCATGCAGGTTGCCTCCTTCGTTGCATGCGGTGGCGCTGCCACTGTGTCACACCCAACTGCTGCAGCCTGCTTCTTGCTTTCCCGATCTGACTCCGCATCAGGAATGGCCTGTATGCGGCGGCGCTTCTTAACAACTTGCTGCTGTTCAGCACCGCCCTTGTTGTCGAAAAGCGTCGCCTTGCCAACAAGTCCAGAAGGAACTCTGCAGCCTGCTCCTGTTGCAGTGGGTGCGTTGACTGCAGTGCTGACTTGGAGAATTTTCTGGGCCTCCCGCTTTTGCATCACACCCCCTGCCTGACCCTGCAGATCCTGAGCTTCTGAAATTGGGCCAGGAACATCATTAAGCACTGCTGTATGCTTAGAGGATGACTCTGCGTATGCACAAACACAGCCCTCTCCAACAACATGCATCTGCAGTGCCTCAAGAAGATCAGCCCCCCTGACTTTCTGTCCTGGAACAGTTCTCACCAATCCTGCACACAGCACAGCGATTCAGGGTTCAAGTGCAGATCCTGTTGTTAAGTGTAAGCCTGTAAAAAGGGTTCATTCGCTGATTCTTACAGGTCGGCATGCGTGCATGTAATGCAGCAAGTAATGAGTCCTGAAGTCTGTTCCTTAGGGTGACGACAAGATTGAACTGGTGAAGTTCGATCAAAGCACTCCTCAGGTGTGTCAGCACAACATAGAGATGATCAAGCTAAAACAAGATGGCCGAAATTCACCTGGATCGCTGGACATGATGACAACATGATTGCTGTTCTTAGCATTCAGCAGCGCATTGAGGTAGCTTGTCACAGCTTCGTTCAGTATACTGTGCAGGAACTGTTCCTTCGCCACAGGTGCTGCATCTACTGCACACATTGACATAAGGCCATCTCCTCCATTTACAGCTCTCTCTTCATCAGAAAGATAGCCATCTACACCATGCTTTGTGGTCAGACAGGCGTGGACATCTGTCAAACAATGATGCTGCCGTCCACACAGTTCACGCTGCCGAGAGTCAACCCAGATGGCTTTGCAACACAGATCCACTCGGTTGTGGAGCAAGACACTACGCAAAGGAAGAATCTCAGCATATGATACTTACTAAAGTAGCATAAACAAAAAACGGTGCACACGACATGCTCCACATATGCATGTCACATGCACATAAAAACATGACGTAGCCCGCCGTGCACCGTACAAGGAACCTGACGAACGCCATTTCAACCTAAGCTACGATAGCACATCTGAAGAGGAGACACCTGCTACCATGAAGGAGCCATCTTCCTCGTCATCTTCATCCATTCCACCTTCTTCATCATCTGCGTCGTTGCCGATGATATCCTCTCCCTCTGGTTCCTCTTCCCACTCCTCATCAGATAAGATGTCATAGTCCATGTTGCTGTCTTTACAGAAGACTTTCCTAGCTCCCACAGTCCGGCTGCAAGACACTCTGCGTACCTAATGATACACACCAAGCCTTGAGAGCTGGAAAATTTTCAGAAATTAGATATTTACGAGAACTCAGAAAAGGAGCATTCCATGAACTATTTGCACACGAGTTCAGACTCGACAGCAGAGTTGATGTTCACAGACATCCAGACAAGTGCAGGGACCTCAGAAGCGCATTGGAAAACTAGCCACAAGTGACAAGTTGTTGGGGGTGCATACCTGCTCCTTGAGAAGGATCCGTAGAACGGTGGCCTATTACCATCAGATGGAAAGTGAAGCAGCTTGCGGCGCCAAGTGCGGACGCCTTGCCAATCACTACTCTGCAGGACCATGGCAGCAAGCTTTGCAGGGTCCCTGGGAGCGTTTGCCCGGCGAGCATACGGTGGAGGGAGACCAGGAACATGCGAGGTTTTCATCTTCTCTCCCAGACTCCTCCAACGACCCTTCACCAATGTCCTCCACTCTGATTGGACATCAACCTCCTCCCCAGACTGCAAAGCCTCGGTGATGTATTCCACTTCTTGCAGCTTTGCAGCTCCCTGCATGAATCAAAATATCAGGTGCCGAACCACTGTCACAGCGCGGCATACTCAGAAGTGGGAACAGGAGTACATACAAGAGTATATACCTCTGTGGTTGCAACCGTTTCCAACGGAATATCCCCTTCCACAACAGGCGTTGATGCCACCGTTGTCTTTGCTGAAGCCCTGCGTACAAAGATCTCCATCATGCTGCGGCTCTTCTCTAGCGAACGCTTCCTGCCAAATCCCAGAGCCGCTGCAGCAGCATCCTTGTCCTTCGATTTGCGCCTGCAAACTAATCGTCAGCTTTGCAGCGTACAATCTGCTGCTTTAGTGAACACGCATGCAAGTAGGCTTGCTGCACCATGGTACGCTGTTGCGGGCATTGCATATCCAGTCGGGGTGGGTGCGAAGTGGCGCACGCTGGCTTCTTAGGACTTTTGGATGCAGGGTGACTGCTGTCTGTGCTCTTATGCAACAGCTCTGGGGTGTCCACTACATCATCAATTTGCGAAACAGGCTTCAGAGCATGGTTTTCACCGTCACTGAGCCCTGTTAGTGCACATTGCTGGACATCCTGTGGTGGTTCTTTGGGCAGGGATTGGTGACAACCCACAGCTTCTCTCTCATCATCTACACCCACTATCTGTACAGCAGCTCAATGATCAGAAATGGATGCAGATAACTGGAAGTGCACAACGTAAATCCCACCACCAGCAGTTTGCTGCAAGAGCAAGACCCCCAGCAGGGAGCACCACATGTGGTGCCAGCCTTTGTCAATACATATCTGAAGGACAATGCACCTGAATTTCATCTTGAGGGCAACAGCCTGAATTCTGTTGTACAGCAACTGGAGGGGGTCCTGGATTCTCCAGACCCTGAGCCTTCTTGTATGCTGCGACCTGTCGCTGATGCAGTGTTGCATGCGCCTTGCCTCGGAACAGCTTGATTGCTTGATGATGTGCCATCAAATAAGCCTGACACTGCATGCCACTTCTCGTGTCCCGAAATGTGCTAGTGATATACACCTGTAAAACTATGCAGAGAGTGAGGCCAAATACCTTCTTCAACCAGGCTCTCATTTGCAGTGCTGCGCTCCTGTGCTCTCCCAGATGACTCACTTTCTTCACCTCCCATCGCCACAATAAGGAAACTTGGTCATCTTCCATCACGTTTGCGGTCTTGAGCTTCTCTGCACCACAAGCATGTTCTATAAATCCATCTGTTCACAGCCTACTCCCGCAGAATTTGTGTGGAAAGTTACAGGCATAATCCCACTCCAACAAAATCAGCTGGAAGAGCATCAGGAAAGTTGGATATCAAGTGTACATGACAGACACATTGCCTTGAAAGCAGAAGGAAAAGTGTTGCAGATTTTGCAGTGCAGCAGGGGCAACTCACGTTTCTCATAGGAGTAGCTCTTCCGACTTGCCTCCTGGAAAATGATATTTTTGACTGCAACTCGTATATCTTCCCTCTCTTCAGGGATATCTCCGCAGATATACTTCACTAAGGCGTCTAAGTTCTCTGTCCTGCCCTCAAGGCAAGGCCCAACCTGCAGGCACCATCGCTATGTTGCAGTCATCAGCACCCCTTTCTTTCAACCAGAAGCAAACTGTTACTGCAGAGACATGACAGAGGGCACAAATGTTACTGAAGAGACACGACAGAGGGAAACTCACAGTCTTCAGCTTCACCTCCGAAACAGCAGCGACCTTGAGTTTGTTGCTGACAGAAACTGGCGGAAGCTTTTCGCACGCTTGTTGCAGGTCAGAGCATAGTACGGTGTACGCTTCTGCCAATGCTACAGGATCAATGCTAATATTGTCAATCTTCTCGTCCTCCTTGGATGATGCCATCGCCTCGCCAGTCGCTGCCTGTTGCTCTGACTCCCCAGCTGTCCGTGCGCCGGCTGAACTGCAGCTCTCACCGGCGCACACCAAGTGCACTTTCACTGAATTAGATATGTCTGATAGTACTATTTTAACGGAAACCAGTGGCATCTTTCCTTGGGGGGCAGAGATCGCCTGGAGTCATGTACGAAAGTATTTGTTCAAAATCACACTGGGCTCAATGCTCCCTGTATGAAGACAGATTTGAAGTCAACTTTGATGCAACGGTTGACGCACCTGGTCTGAGGATCTAATGCCAACCTTCGAAATCGGGTCCGGGTAAACGGGAAAATTCACAATAGAATTTGAATTTCTGTAGACACAAATTGATCACGGTCGTGCTTGTGTATCGTGCACGATACACAAGAACGTTTCGATGGGACAGAATCTGATAAATGCACGCATGCCGTGCCACTCGTATCACTATATCCATGCCTTCAGCCTGAGTCTGCCGGATCAGCTGTCTAGGGAGGCTGTCACAATCAGTGGAGTGCGTGGATTCTGCATCACCTTTGCCTTGCAGAGAACAACCAGGCAGGGAACAGGATGGGCTTAGATCTAGGGTGGCGATCGGCTGTTCACGAATGCTTTGCCTCTCCCAGCACAGCACAGCACAGGGGGGTTCACTGCGAAGGAGAGTTTGGCTGAACATGGCACACTCCACATCACTCTGCAGGCTGTTCACGGCTTCAATTAAAAAAAGGTAAGTTGTATGCAGATAGTACATCATAAAGAGATAAAGCAATGCTCAATGCTTCTATTTCGTGTTCTCAAGATTCCCATCTATGGCCTGCCAGCAGGTGCTTTCTGACAAGCAGAGCCATACTGCAAATGAATGCGCAGTGCAGGCACCAGAAGTGCAGGGGAATTCGGAGGTCCAACACATTGCACAGCAACGTGAGAGTGAGGTTTCACCATCATACAGAGATGATGACATGTCTCAGGTAACAACATCGAGGGAATGGGGAAGGCAGAAGCGAAGAATCACAGCGGCATTTGAATGCCGCTAGAATAATGCAGAGTGATGCGCATGGGTACAATCTGACAGCGGCTTTGAAAGCCACAGGGGTGATGATGACGACGGTGGGTGGCAATTGGGGGTCTTTGCAGATGGGGTTGGGGGGAGATGATGAGGTGCTTCACGTTTCATGTGTGTATTGCACAGGGCTCCTGCTATTCTACATATTGAATATATTGTTAACCAGCTGATGTGCTGTGTCAAGCCGAGCCGTACTTCACGTTGTGCGTCTCCGATGCTGTGCATGCATCTGGAAGCGTTCTGCTGATCTGCAGGCAATATCTGTGGAAGATTCAGACTTGCAGAGTCCTGTCACGTCAGATTACTGCAATTTAATCCATCAAGACCATGGTGAAGCGATCACGCCTTGAGCACGCTTGGCAAGCTGGGTCAGCCGGACTTGCTGGACCAGCTGGGTGACCTGGTCAGGTCACCCAGCATCCAGCTGTCCCGTCTCGTTCAACTGCGATCAGATTATTGGTTGCAGGGATGACAGCCGCCACATGGAAGGCAATGGGCTGCAGCCTGAACTGCTTCCAAGCATGCAGGACCATCAATTGCCCGCATGTGGTGTGGTGGTTCTTGAATTGTGTCCATTGCATTGGGTATTATTTTTGCAGGCATGCTGTGTAAACACAGATGCTGCAGCCGGTGAGGTGCAAGTGTCGTCAGTGAGGCAGGTTTCCAACCGTTTGCTGCTTCTTCAGGCACAGATGAACGGTGTGGTAGTGTGAGAAAGGAACAAATTGTAGCCGTTTCGATCGGAATCGGGATAGCCGTTTCAATCGATAAGATAAAATTTCGATCTTCGATACCATGAAGTGTTTATGCGATCATGCATTGATTGTAGAGATGTAACTGCTATGTTGTCGGTGCACCCATCTTGACTCGGTATATATACGTGCTTGCAAGCAACTGACTACCTGAGGCTGCTTACATTTTGCCATTGCGGCCTCCAGTTTTTTCATTCGCTCTGTGTCCTGCACCCACAAGCGCCAACCCCAACAAAAACAGCCTGCTGCACCCGTGAACAAAGAAGCATACATTTGTGCTCGCATCTGATGTGACATCAGCTGAACCCACCTACCTCAGGAGTCTGACTCATGGAAACAATACATCATCCAGTGTTGAGAGGATTGAAAAAAGGTCGATCAAGAACATGCTATCCCTGTCAGCAGATATCTAGAGATGACATCGTAGATCCCGTATCCGTTGTTCAAACATGGGAGAGAGGTTGCTGGCACTCATCCACTGTGGTGTCAATTGATATCCAACGCTGAAAAGCAGAGGTATGCTCTGTATATGAAGCATACTTTCAGGGAGAAAGAAAGCTACGGAACATCGCGAACTTATTTTGAATGCTTGTGGCACAGCCATAGGTGTGAGAGAAGTTACTCGGTGCCAAAACTTTTACCAGTCGGGAGCCACGCCATACCCAAGAAGGGGTTCGGCCTCCGCAACCCCTAGGGGGCTGCACAAGGACATACACCCCCAGGCCACACAGGACCAGGAAGGCAAAGACAAAGGCTGAAGAGAACGCTGCACGATGTTACAGGCAAACACAGGGTCACCAACAGGGAATGCATTGTCAGCAACAGCTGCACCAATAAAAAGAGGGCATAAGCGGAAATTACAGAGTACGCCGCAGCACAGACACCAGCCTACCAATCCTGTAGGAATACAGACGGATGAAGATCGCAAGGGACACAATATGTACCCACAGAAACAGGGTCAAAGAAATTCACATCACATGCCGCAAGGAGAGCCCACCAGCGGTAACCACCTGGAGCAAGTCATCCCAGACGTCACTCGGGCCAGGGCAGCCCGCTGGAGAAGCTTTGCAGCTCAACAGAGACTGCAGTACACAATTACAGTACCGCTTCAACGCAGTAAACCCCAAAGTGGATCTAATAGGCACGTCAGTCACACGCAATCCACAGTTCTCGAGATGGCAAAGCCCATGTAGCGGCAGCACATCACAGCCCACATCGTGGCAGTGCGGAAGCGTCCCAGAGAGCACGGCGAGAAAGGGGCACACTATAGGCGCAGAATAGTGAAGCAGATGCAGTGGGGAAGAGTCAAGGTAGCAAGGGAATTGGGAAGGGGATCAAGGTGCGGGGGTAGGGGAGGCCCCGGCGGGTCACATGCGCCACATCTGGATGATCCGCTGCAGCTGCCTGGCAGACGGAACACACTGAAGCTTGCCCAGCGTCACGAAGTTGAATGTTAGAGAACGGGCCGGTCGCAGAGGCAGCCGGCAGGGAAGAAGTGACTCGTTGCACCCGGACAACCCTGGGGTGACTGGCCGGCAGCGAGGAGCGGCCAGCGACAGAAGAGCACGACAACTGGGCTCCGTTGGTTGCTGGAAAGCAACCCGCAAGCACTCTGAGTACCGGGCATGATCAAGATCACACGTACTGCCAGCAGGGAGCGCGCCGCAGACAGACAGCACCACCTGTGTGGAACCGCATGCCACCCGGATCGCCGGAGAAGAAATTGATACCGCAGGCCTGATGGCAAGAGGTCAGCAACAAGTCGTCACATGGTTGCACCAGTGGCGCAGACGCAGCCCCTTGCTGTCGCCGCTTGTTGGTCGCAGAGGCAGTGGGCAGGTCCCACACCATGCCATACTACAGCACAGGCCCAATTACCGTATAGAGGATTCTAAGTTTCACTTCCGCACTGATGTGTGGCGAAGAAAGCACCGTCCGGCAGGAAATGAAAGCACCCTTGCGGCGAGGAGAAGTTACATGTATCATCTGCAGCTCTGGCAATTTTCCATCTAGAAGCACAATCCAGTTCTTCTGAAGGTTTCCGTTTCAGGGTATCCAGCAGGTGGAATAAGTTGTCCCATTGCAGGCGTTTTCCCAGTTATCTGCCGTTCCTGTGACACTCCACATATGTGGAGTGCGCGCATGCAACAACAATTCAGCCTCGTCACCGCAACACAAAAGCCTACCTGAACTGCAATGCAGTTGCCGGGGTCCTAAATTCCCCCACGAAGAATTTAGGTTCTCAATTTGGAACCCGACTGTTGTCAGGATCGCAAATGCAGCGTTTCTTGTGCATTCCACTGTTCACTTACGTGCAGGCATTACCACGCCTGACGACCCCCTTCTGTGATTTGATCGCAACTTGATAGAAGTTATAAAAACAATGGCCGCAATGCAGAAGCAGTCTGCTGGCTTTGGCTCTTGCGGTTCCGTGGTTGTGAGGCGTACTCCCCGACAGGCACCGACTGCAGTCTGTGCTTGGAAGGATAGTGAATACAGGCATGTGATTGACTCTCGAGAATTTTCTAGAGAATGCTTGAGCATGGTGTTTGACATTGCTGAGCAGATGGAGACTGTCAAACCCGGAACCCCAGAGAGCAAACAGTTGGAGGGGTACAGCATGGCGACTCTGTTCTATGAGCCGTCTACCCGTACTCGACTCTCGTTTGAAGCTGCAATGGGAAAGCTTGGGGGCATAATTCTGTCTACCGAGAGTGCTGGACAGTTCTCTTCTGCAGCGAAGGGAGAGACGCTAGAAGGTGAGCAACCTCCTTTGCAGCAGCTGGGATTGCCACATCATTGCACATACCCGCATGTCTTACCTGCACAGTGGTGCTCAGTGCAGACACTATTCGGACCGTGGAAGGATACGTTGACTGCATTGTGTTACGGCACTACAACGCTGGTGCAGCAGCAGCGGCGGCTGCTGTGGCAAGCAAGCCGGTCATGAGTGCTGGAGATGGACCTGGGCAGCATCCCACGCAGGTGCCGGTCCTTGTCTCCTGCGTTGCCTGGCCTTGCCGGACCCGTGCTGCCTTCATGAAGCGCACGCCACAGCGCACAGGCTTCGCTCCAGGCAGACACAGCCTTTGGGGATGAAGTTTGGGCCAGGCTGCACTGACAGTTCACCCCCGACAGGTTCATTCTGGCCTCGCCCCAGATGGCATTAGCAGGTGCATGCATGGAACGGTAGCAATTGTTGGATTGATCAAATAGATGAAACGGAGGTAATATTTCTGGCTAATATTGGGTGATTCTGCCTGGGGACCATCGCGAGGCCAGCGTCATACACAGTGACGGCACGCCGTGAACCTGAGGGTAGTGTTTGTGCTTGGAGCGCATCGCTGCTGATGTGGCTGGGGGTGCCAGGTGAAAAAGAAGAGGCTAATCGGGCACCACGTGAAAGGGTGATCTGTGCAGGCACTGCTGGATCTGTACACCATCAGGAGGGAGCTTGGGAGGCTTGATGGGTTTAAAATCGCAATGATAGGTGACCTTCTTAATGGCCGCACGGTACACTCCCTGGCATACCTGCTGTCAAAGTTTGACGACGTGGAGATGATTTTTGTCGCACCGGAAATACTGAAACTGAAGCCGGATTTGAAAGAGTATCTGACAGCTGCGGGAGTGAAGTGGAGGGAGGAGACAAGCCTCGAAGCTGCTGTCTCGGAGGTGGATGTGCTGTATCAGACACGCATTCAAAAAGAGCGCTTCCTGGTGCGCAGCGTGTGTGATGTCTTCGGTGCTGCCTCGTGATATGCCCCTCTGCCATACTACACTCGAAGTATTGCTAAAACCATTAAGCACGCTAGGATATGAGTCTTAGCCTGCATACTCAAGGTGTGGGGTGTCAAGATCAGGCACCGTTCACCTCTGCACCCCCGGTGCCACTTGCAGCCGTTCTGCTCCTCGCTGAACTCCCCCATCTCGGCAGCTCGCACAGTGCACCAAGGCCACACAATGTATTGCAGGCACTTTGCCCAGCAGTCTTGCCCTTCATGGTTGCTTACCAATGCAAGTGCGCAGGTGGCCTGCTGCACATGACACAATGGCAGTGTTTGAAAGCTTACAACTTCTCGATCCAGTTGCACATTGTACTAACAACCGTTCCAACCTAAATTTGATGCGAGTCATCAAAACCTGTGCTGGCCTCCGCAACACTCTCTCCCTCTCATGTGCACTACCTGACCAGCAGCGAACAGACCAAAAGTGAAGTCGCTGTGCTCTGCATCAGTTTGTTGTGCACACAAGGTTGCTTTAGAAATCGCCGTGCTCATTCCCGATTCGTCATGAATGTTGTTTGAATTTTTCCTTGCGAGTTCTTCTAGAGTCGTTGAGCCTCGTGTGTGTTCAAATCTGGACAGCATCGAGTGGTGATGCTTGCAGGACCGACCAGAGAGCTATAATGAATGCAAGGGCGCCCTGATCATCGACCAAGACACCTGCAGCAAGATGCAGAGCCATGCTGTGATCATGCATCCCTTGCCAAGGGTAGATGAGATTGCTGTGGAGGTGGACAAGGACCCGCGGGCTGCATACTTCCGCCAAGCTGCCAACGGATTGTATGTGAGGATGGCGTTGCTGCAGTTAACAATTCTCAATAGATGATGTGCACCATTCAAATTGTTTGGTATTTTGTGCTGGGTTGCTCGTAGCAGCCTGCCCCAACAGGGATTGGCTCGCATGTGAACAACAATCCGTGTGAACGGACAGGTATTGGCTCCCATGCGAACAAAAATGTCAGTTTGCTTGCGAGTGTTGTCAGAAATCAGATGAAAACGCATGGCCGAGCTTTGTTCTGCTATCACTGCGATAATTGTCCATGCAAGTGATTACATTGGAGGCGATTCATGAGTCTTGAGGTTGAAACCTCACCACATTGTACATGCGAAATACGACCGAGAGAAAAGTGGCGATCAGCAAGATACCATGAATCTGTCTACCTCAGCCATATAAGCGGCTGCGCCAACAACTAGCGCCGTGGTTGTTGGTGTGTGGGATATCTGTGGTATCTATTCGTGCGAGGTACTCAATATTCTCGTTGTCTCGTAGCACCAAATCGTCCAGCTGACAACTACCAACCGTCCAGTTTTGTGCCTCTGCAAAAGTGTGAATCATACGAATGGATTTGTAGGGAGTTTGGGGGGAGTTTCAGTGTCGGTAAAGGTGCAGTGCTGCAACTCAGTTTGAAGCGCAGTGCTGGCCGAAGGATCGCTGATCGCGGTGGCAAGTTTGGAATGCATTCAATCGATGCTCCCTCCATCGCGCGCGGATCATCAGCCGACACAAGCTGGAACTATAAGAATTCATCAGATAGTGACATTGAAGCTCACTTCAACTTCGCGCGCTAATTTGTGCAGTGTCCGTGTCAGCGTCGCGACGTCTATGGCCTTTGACAACGAGTGCCGCGTCCTGACTCTGTTGTAGCTCTTCTGCCTGTAGCTGAGCAGGATCTGACCGTCTTTCCGTCTCATGGCTCTGCAGACGGCAGGGTGTCGTGTGTTGGTCGCTCCTTGCCTCTGGCGGTTCCATAGGTCAGGCAGGCGAGGAGCAGCGAAGGGCACAGGCGTACGAGCAGTTTCCATTGACGTACAAGGATCTACAGATGAAGACACTATCCTCAGCAGCGTTGAGCAAGTGCCACTTCCTCAGGCGTTGCCAGCGGAGGAGAGCACAGCGCTTTCATCACCCCCTCCAATCACATCACTGGAAGACCTCCCCGAGGAAGAGGAGGCGCCAGCCACAGGAATGAGCCTCGAGCTCGATAAGAATCAGAGCTTATGGTTGCTTAACATCGTATCGTTTCTGTACGGTACAAACACCACGTACGTTCCACGTGGCAGAACAGCTGCCAAGCTGAGATGGAGTGCCGTGCTGCTGGTTTTACCCCTACCCCGACTCGTACCTAACTGTCCCATCCCGTTAATCCCGCGGTGTGGGGGCCGTGCGTGCTTGGTGGCGCAACTGCTCTGTCCTCGTCATATTTTGATGTGGCACTTCGGGAAGTGGTGTCATGACATCCCACGCTCGTACGAGTGGACTTGACGTACGCAAGCGCCCGCTGCCGCGTTCCCTACGTTTTGTAATATAACAGGATGTGATTTCTTTCCTGACGTGCGTTTGCGAGGCACTGGCCTGGTTCTGTGGGGTTCCTGATTCGCCACCAATCCACAAACCTCCGACTTCCGTGCAGGCTGATTAAAGACACGATTGAGCAAAGTCACCTTAGCCCATCACTACTGTGTGCTCTACGGTATGGAATGGCGTCTGTGCTTCTGCTTCCTTTGTTGTTCAAGCCAGGCATCAAGAAGCTGAATGTGAACCTCAGCTTCGAACTTGGCCTGTCACTGTTTGCTGCGTATCAATGCCAAGCAAGGGAGCTTGTGACGGAAAGCGCTAGCGAAGGTGTGCTGCTTGGTGAACTTGTGCACTGAGATGCTAGACTCTCCAAGTTGCACACCTGCACACCAGGAACCTTACCAGTCTGCACAGAAAGGCAATGATACGTAACTCATTCCGAAAGTCATGCAGGATCAATTATGCTGGCTGTGTATCTGCTCCTCGTACCCTTAGTGGAGCTTCTGTTCGGCCGCACTTTCACAGTGAAGAAGGCAGTGTCATTGGCAGTGGCCATGGGGGGAGTTGCTCTGCTAGCTATAGGTACACACCTTCCAATCTCTGCACTGCGCTCAGATGCTTCTCACATGCATACGATCGAACTCTGGGATGTCCTCTATCTGTGGGTGCATGCTCTGTTGCTGCACACATATCACTGAACATTATTCGAACATCCAGCACCCGTAGCTCCACAAGCAAGCAAAAAAATGTGCAGGGGGTGGCTCTGAAGCCACTCAGTTATCTTCTTCGAGCACTATTTTCGGAATCAGAGAAGGCACTGCCTGGGGCCTGACCTCAGCAATCGCTTTCGCGTTCCATCTAGTACGGTCAGAGATTCGGCAGCACGAGGCTGAAGATATTGGCCAGCTTGCCGCGGGCCAGCTTGTGGTGTGCGGCGCCCTCAGCGTCATGCTGCTGGCCTGGACAGGCATCTCTGACCCCCAGGTCACCCAGCAGATCTCAATCGACGTCATTGCATCGGTGTGCTCCCTTCACCTTTTTAAGATCAAGAGGCCATGTGGCAGCTCCCTGAGTGTTTTGAGAGGCATGCCAGGTGGGCTGCAGATGTCAGCTCCATTTCACTTCTCACTACACTTCTGTGCCTGAGCGCCTGGGGAAGAAGCAGATCATGTCGGGTGCATGTTGTATCCGTGAGTATGGAGATCAGGACCGGTGCAGAAGTGATAGCGTGAAACTGTGCTGGTGTTCAGAACATGCCATGGGGGCCGTTCCTCATCACACTACTCTTCGGCTCGGTCCTTGCACAGTCAGGCGAGCTGGTAGCCGTGGGAAAGGTCCCTGCATCCACAGCCTCCCTCACACTGTCCCTGGTGGTTGTATGGGGCCTTGTGTGCGGCGCAGTCTTCAACCACGACCGCCTCGCGCCTCTGTCTTGCGCAGGCGCAGGCGCCATTGTTCTGGCCACCATTGTCCCGAAAGTCTTAGACGTTCTCGCAGACCGCAGTGCGAACGCTGCTGCTGCTGAGGAGAAGCAGGAGCCTGCAGAGCAGCCGCCTGTGATGATCACTAGCGAAGAGTTCGTGCGGACCACAGTGAGTGCGAGCATGCTGGCTGCCAGCCCGGTGCTGAGCGAAGCTGGAGTCATTAACTCGACAACTTCCACAGCCGCTTCTGCGCTGACTAGGCAGGTGGTCAGTGCAGCGGCGGAGACGTCCATGGCCACCGCCTCTGGCACAGCAGCTGGGCTGGGCGCGGCTGCAGGGGGCGCCGACATGGCAGCCAGTGGGGCTGCAGTTGCAGCAGATGTTCTGGCAAATAGCGCTGCTGGAAATGCAGCAGGTTCTATGGCTCGTGCTGCAGCAGGGGCAGCGTCTGGCACTACCACAGGTGAGCCCACCGCCCGCTCATCCTCTCGGAAACAAAGTGCAACGGATTTCACACAGCGTGGCACACATAAGATTCCATGTCAGGATTGTCACAAACAGTCATCCTGCGCATGGAATAGGGATGCCATTGCCATGTCTGCGCGCATCAGCCGGCTAGAAGCAAGCTTTTGTTTTCTTGGCTTCAAACACCTTCCTGCCCTGCAGGAACAGTGACAGCAGGCACAGCAGCATCAGCAGCAGCAGGGGCAGGTGCTGCGTCCAAAGCGATCACAGCCGCTGGTGCAGCATCCTCTGCTGCAGCAGGCGCGGCCTCTGCTGCGGCCACTAGTGCAGCAACCTCTGCTGCGACCACAGCAGCAACCACAGCGGCGTCTACAGCAGCAACCACAGCTGCTGCGACCACAAGTGCTGCAACCACAGCTGCTGCATCTGCTGCCACAACAGCTGCTGCTGGTGCCGCAACATCTGCCGCCACTGGAGCTGCCACAAGCGCAGCAACTGCGGCTGCTTCAACAGCTGCGACATCAGCTGCAACCACAGCTGCCTCAACTGCTGCTGCTACAGCTGCCACGTCCGCTGCTGGTGCGCCCCCCTTCCGTGCTTTTCATCTGGCATGTGTGTGGCATCCCGCCGAAGCAGCTGCTGTTTATCGCTCAGCTCCTGTTTTGCCACCTGGTATGCTTTTGCACGTGCATCATACACCGTAACTGCTAGCAAGGCTAACGCCATCTTTTTGCTTTGCAGCTTCCACATCCACAGCAGCAGCGTCCGGGCTGGCTGCAGCAGCAGCAGGGGGTGCCGCAGCTGCCGCAGCCGGTGGAGCTGCCGCCCTTGTGGCTGGCAGCGGTGGAGATCCATCCACTGTGATCTCTGGCGCAGCAGACATGATCAATAACGGCTCTGCAGTGATTGATGCTGCGTCCGCCGCCGCTGGCCCTGCCATCGAAACCATCACTTCTGCCATCACGTCCTCTGGCACCAGTGGAGATGGCAGCACCATTTCATCGATTGTGGAGTCTGCAACGGCAACCGCTGGAGCTGTGCAGGGCGTCATAGACTCCACTCTGGGGGAGTCTGTACGCAACGCAGACGGCAGTTCAGTGCCTGCTGTGAAGGAAGCTGTGAAGGCAGTTGGGGACAACGTTGCTGGTGGGATTCGAAGCATGTTCACTGACACAGATGTATCTCAATAGATAGGTTATAAGTGTCGAGGGGGCGGCTGTGTCCACCCTCATGGGTGGCTATAGCCTGGCATGAAGGCCACATGTGAAATGAGGCCAACGGACTGGGGTGTTCCATGTCAAGGAATAGCATCGTCTGGATTGGCAGATAGTGCGGCTCTTCGTCTTATGGAGTTAGAGCTGTATTTTCAGCAGGCTCTCGACTGTTGCGGGCGAGGTCGGTGATGAGATGGCAGGTGGTTTGAGGGGTGGGGGCACAGGAAGCATGTTTCCTATGGCGTGCACAGAATGCTCATGTGATACAAGAATGTCGAGATGACACTTGATGTAATTGTATTTTCCATTCATGACTTCCACGTGCTCATGAGCGCTCAGGAAGACTGGTAATGCATGATGTGAAGCAGCGTCATGCATGTACATGCCATCGGTTCACAGGCCAATTGCTCAGTCAGAAGTGTTAAGATATTCAGCGACTCTATCAATTGAACGCGATCACACCAATAAGTTGCACTGCCTCTGCACATTCGGCATGTGCCGGCATCACTCTGTGACTCCACTTATCATGCACTGCTCAGATGTTTGGATTCATACCCTGATCTGACGTCCAAACTGTCGAACCAAATGATATCTCTGGATTTCGGTGTCCCAGCGTTGCTCTGTAATCGCGCTCACTTCACAACTTGCATTGAAGCTCACTCGCGCCGCTTTGGAACTGGCGCGTATTGTGCGGCACCAGTTGCGCCAAACAGATAGAAGGCCACTGTGTCTGTGCACAAAGTAAGTTGGCAGATTTGCTGCAATGTTCTACCTCGTGACGCTCACAAGGCAGGTGGACGTGGAGCCCAAGCTGTTCGGCCCACACCTGGAAGACAGCATCAAGCACAAGGTTATAACAGAGGTGAGCAATCCTGCCTTTCTTCAAACCTGCCCCAGTTGCTGCGGCGGCCACAGCAGACTGTACGATAGCGCGCGTGCTTCCAGGTGTCCGGTACAGTAGATGCTAGTGTGGGCTACATCCTAGCAGTCAAGGACGTCACCCTCCTCGGCAAGGTGAGCAAGAACTCCTTGCATGCCTTTGGATGCTCAGCCGATGTGTGCCTGAAAGGTAGACCAGACAGAGGACCTATTTGCAAAACATCCCTGCAGCACCCTCACCAAACAAATTGCTTTCATCTGTGCATTCCCCCCCGCAGATTGTTACTAATGTAGGGACTAATTAGCGCGTCCCTTCCACGTAGGGACTAATTCGCGCTGATGGCTCTGGTCTCGCCACCTTCAACGTGCAATACACCTGCGTCAGCATGCGCCTGTGGAGAGACGAAGTGGTAGATGCAGAGGTAGAGCAGGCCACGAGATATGGCATCCGCTGCAGAGTGGGACCGTTCCACATCTTCGTTTCTGAGAAGGTGCTCCTCATCTCCTGTTGCTCCTCTCAGGGAACAACATGGTTGTCAACCATCAAACCATCTAATACAAGGAACAGGTCGATCTTCCAGCAGTATGTGGGAGGTGCCTATTGGTCAGCAGTAGGCAGCGTGCTGACAGAAGGGCGCAGTCTGCAGAACATGCCGGAGGACTTCCTGCTGAGGAATGTGAACGGGCAGGATGTGTGGGTGTCGGAAGGGGAGAGCGACAGCGTAGAGATCAAAGCACAGTCACACGTGAGGATCAAGATTGCAAATGTGCAACTGCAGCCTGAAAAGCTGGTGTGCTCTTCACTGATGCACAGCCGCAATCGTTCTCCTCAATGCAAGGTGGCGCTGTCATGGGGTGAAGTGTAGCCAGTGCTTTAATTCGTTGCATTCTGCCAGCAGTACACCCGTATGATGAATCAATCCGGGGCACTTTTTCTTGGCTAGTGGTGTTTCCATTCGTGTCGCTTGTAAGCTTCACATTAGGGGTTGCTGCAACGTGTGCGCTGCACAGCCTGTGTGTGTGTGTGTGTGTGTGTGTGTGTGTGTGTGTGTGTGTGTGTGTGTGTGTGTGTGTGTGTGTGCTGTCTTGTTGAGTGGTGTCAGGGGCACTATGTGCTCAAGCACAGGGAACACCAAGTGCTCAGTGGCAGCAAGGTATGAGAGATTGCGTTTGCAGGGTGGGGTGGCGACCATGAAAGGCCATTATCTGGGCTGCCTCAGAGTATGATCGGCTAGCAGCGCACAACGGCCAGTGCTGGAAACATGCTGGTACTCAAGAGCACGTCCACTAATACCAGCCCACACACTCAAGGTTTAGAAGATGGCTGTCGCTGTGCTGCAGGCCGCTGTGTTCCACTTGGACGGCCTATCATTCGGATTCTCTGCGCGAGATTTTTGCATTCTGCACATAACATGCATTTTGAATTCGTAGTCATTCAAAAGTCTTGGTTCTTTTAACCGTGTAACAGTTTTTATGGTAAGGTTTCAGTCGAATGCGATGCGTTCGCATCTTGCATTGTGGAATCTGAAACCACGTTATCTTGTGACATTGGCAAGTTGGAGTTGTGACATTGGCAAGTTGGAGCTCTAGCGCCGTTGCGAATGTCTTGCTGAGTGAACAACCTCCTGCTGTGCCATGTGATGGATGTACGTCTGTAACTTTACACCAGTTGGAGTTTGCTAAAGGTCAACATTTGAAGAGCTTACTTTGCTCTTCACTGTATCCTTCTGAGCGGGAAGTTGCGGTATGCTTTCTGAAAACTAGGTGAAAATGCAGCCAAGAAACTGGTTGGAACCCGCTGGAATGTTTTACCCAACATATCAGATCTAATCTCTTGTGTCATATTCTACACATCATTAGGCCCAACATGGCCACTTTGCTCCAGCCGTTTCACCACATCCGAACTACGTACACAGCTATGATTCGTGACACTTCGCACCCCAACATCACCTCATCATTCAGGCGGTGACCCTTCTGGGAGGGAGCATGTGCATTCGTTGCCACATTCAGTTGGAACGCTACAGGAGTTCTGCTATCAACCCACTCAGATCTCGTTTTGGAAAGGACTGGAAGAATGTCTTCGGTGTGAGACCTGGAAAAGAGACTTTCAACTCCGTCCTGTTCAGTTGCATTGCACAGGCTGATGCTGTAGGAAGACGTGACTGGTAAGAACAACCGAGAAACATATTTACGGTATAATCTGTACATGGTCCGTTAATCAAAGACTGGGATGTATGTAGGCCTCAATTGTTGGCAGGTGGCTACGACGTTCTGTCTACACTGGAGCATGAGCTGAGCTTCGTCTGGCCATGCACGCAAGCATATCCTCAAGATGACAGGGAACTCGAACATGCTGTTGCGAAATTTATAGCTGCGGTGAAGGCGCTCTTCGGTCATGACCGAATAGATGATTTAGGCATAGAAGGTGCCGTGGCCCATGCAACCACGTCACACATGGGCGAACCTAACTTTCAGTGTCAGTGTCTGAGTGCTGAATGCGGGTCGTGTGCTTCCAGATGTGGGATCCTGTGCACAGAAGTACAAGAAATTCAGGGCTACAGCATTCAGCCAGTTCCGGCCGCTCTTGCAAGAAAGGCTGGAAGCAATGAATGCGCGCTTCGCTCATGCATGTGAAGATATGGAAAAGGATTTTGAGGTTTCTCAGCAAAGCCTAGCTGTAGCTTGCCCCATGGAGTCACTTGTTGCTTGTGACCTTATTCGCGTAGTGAAGTCACATGAATCAGTGTCACTGTCCTTGGATGTCCCTGTGGAAACTTCAACCGCTGGACGTACAGAGTATAAGATTAGGAGGGGTATATATGAGAGGCTTAGGCTCCGTTTTGTACCTTCGAAGGTAGCTTCTTATGGGTTCAGGGTCTCTCTGTGGTGCTTACTTCATCGCTATCAGGCCATCATGGGACCATCAGGTATGCTTTATCTGCACTACCAACAAAGCTTCAAGCACTGTGCCTCAGAGGTCAGTGCTTGCCGGACTGGAACCCTGAATCAGCAGGTTTGTTATTGCATGCAGGCGAGGGAGGAAACTGGCATTTGGCGACTCCACCGGAGGCGATGGGGCAGCTCAGCAACCAGTGTGGCGTCAGTTGTGAGTGCTTCGCCTCTCCAATCAATGCAACAACAGAAAGCTTCTGTAGTGCGTTCATTGACACAGATGCAGCCTTTGGGTCCAAAGGAGGTTTTTTCTCCTGCACCTTCACGTCTGGTGGCAGCTTCGAAGTCGGCCCACCATACAATCGCTCAGTGGTTTCAATGGTGACAGAGAGGCTACAGAATGTGTTGCAGCAGGCCGAAGATGATGGTGCGCTGCTGATTGTCTTCTGTTGTACAGTGTGTCAAACTGGAAAGCGGAGTCCAGTTTGTGCTGTGACCAGTAACAGTTTTGACCTGGAAGCATCTGTGACACGAGGCTTGTGTTCAGGAACATCTCTAGCTTTCGTTTGTGTCTTTCCCAGTTGGCATGACCACTTCGGCATCAATCAGCTGAAGGAAAGCAGATTCGTGTGCGCAACTCGTGTGATGGAAAAGCACGCGCACAGATACAGGTGCGCCCACTGATGGTTGCGATGAGGCTTGGGCGTGTGATACTCATGACTGGCAGGCATTCCACTCCATTCAGTAGCCGTGCAGGTCGGGTATGCAGCATTACTGCAAGGATAAGCATTTGGCACTGCACTTTGACGGCTCAACCCTGCTGCTGTGGCTGGCTTCCTCGCATGCACCCACCGACTGGCTCCCAACAACTGCCAAGGTCGCGGCACACGTGGCCCTGTGGCAGTGACAGGCCATGATGTATATACACTACAGCAGGCCTGAAGCAGGGGCAGAATGCGTTTGTGTTCCACTGTCAACGTGTCCCGCTCTCTGCTATCCTGTTCAGGATTGGACAGGAACACAGCAATGCACATTACAATCAGAACGCTTCTACCCCTGATCCAGCAGCCGAGCTTGCTCCAATTGATCCAGCATTGGAGGGTAGCTGCGAAAGATCGCAAGACCCCGCTCGGCTCATTCTTGTTCGCAGCTTGCGCATTTCCTGCTTTGGGTGGCGCCCTGTGTGAAGATACACTTTCAGATCCTCCAGGTCTGACAGAGTGTCGTCGTACAGGATTCCAAACTTCTCGTATCCAGGGCTAACGAACCTCTTTGTACCATCCACTGCATGCATGAGCTGCTTGTGCTCACACACAGCACTGCACCAGCCTGTGCCATAGTTCTGAACATCTCACACTTTCGTGTGTGGTTTTCTCACTGTGCAAGGTGGTTTCTCTGCAACAACAGCAGGCATAGAGGCATGCTGGCATCCAGCAGCAGCAAGGAAGGCCTGGGCACACCTGCTGTGGCTGCTGCAGCAACTGGCACAGTGCCTGCTAGTGATTCCACTGCAGCAGTTGCATCTGGTGTCATCTTTGCAGTACCAGCCATAACGTCCGTAGCTGGGGCTTTCCCAGCTTGGTTCGAGCCATGTTGCAGCTGCCCTGATGCTGTTGCCCCCCCCGTGTCGTCTGCAGGTGTGAGGCTCTGCCTGTCATCGGTAGTATTCTTACCCAGCGACGAGGCATGATTGAGGCAGTCAGTCTTGCCACCCACTGCACTGCGCAGGCTGTGAATCTGTGCAGGTGCCGCGTTTTACTCCACTGCTGAGTAGCCGCACGAGTAGCTGCATGAGATTGGTATGGTTCGCACTTCGCTCTTTTCTAAACTCAGGATCCTTCATCAATGCCCGTGCTGTAATCACAGATGATATAAACTCGTAGATGAGCGGTGAGTTGTTCACTGAAGAGCCAGAGATGTTGAGGGCTGTTGCTCGAACGTTGAGGGAGGACAGCAGCTTGGAGTTGAGAGCACGGTTTGCCGTTTCATGTTTGATTGCGTGGAGTTCTTTGAGGGAGAGTGTGTCGATAGACCGTGGGGTAGCGTTCATGCGATCATAGAGGTTGAAGTAGCGACCTCTGAACAGCTTGCCCAGCTGCATTTCAATCTCATGCCGGATATCCAGGGCACCCAGCGCATCATCACATATGTTAATGATAGCTATGTATAGCCCCTCGAAGAACAAACGGTCGCGATTCACATGCTGATACGAGGAGTGCCTCAGGAGAATCTGCATCGGTAGCAATTAACTCCTCGCTCACAGTGTTGCCATCCTGAGGAACTGGCAGGAAAGCTGGAACACACCATGGAGTACAGGGGCGATAATTCTGCTTTCAGATTCTGTGCATCGCGTTCCAGCTCAGAGATCTTGAGGCAGACTGCAGTTGGGTCATACCCCTCCAAGCGCTGTTTCCTGGTCTTGTCCAATGCTTGTTGAATCAGCTTCTGCTGGAAGGTGCAAATGAAGAAAAGCAGGCATGTTGCAGCAAGTTTGTCAAAGGCTGGTTGTTGCATGAATTTCTTGATCGAGTTTGGCAAAATCGTGTTCAGCTCCTTGATCACCTGTCCTTTCGTGATCTGCAAGTCAAACCTGCGTGCAACTGATCACACTTGCAGCGACCTTCGACTCGTCTCGAGGCAGTGATTCCGGTGCAGACGAGCATGACACGGGTCGTATGCGCCGTACTGCTGCATGGACGAGAAGATAGCCTGGCCATTGGGAGCGCGTACAGTAGACATGGTGTGTGGAATCTACTACTTCTCAGAAGCGTTCTCTCAGTACAAGCATTGTATGGTGCTCCCCGCAGAACTGCCAGGAGAGACCGACGGAGGAGGATCGTAACACGAACCTGTTCCTGGCACCGCATAAACACATCCAATCTTTTATTCTGAAGGTTGTTTGGTGACGGAATGGTGGTCACTGTAGTGCACTGCACAATTTCGCGAAAGAGGAGCGAAATCTCGCTCCTTCAACCCGCCATAAACGTCTATTATTAGTTTGTCATACTTTTGTTCGTCACACTTTTCACAGATTTCAGTGCCAACGACGCAATTCATCAACATCTACATCAACAGTATTCAGAAAGGAGAAAAAATGACTGTACACCATGCAATGTAGTTACTATTTCGCATTATTCGCTGTTGTCACAATGCCTGCTATTGGGGACCCTACTGGTGCCCCCCCCAACACTTCACTTTTTGCAGCAACCACAGCAGGAGCCAGATCCCCAGGGGTTCCCAGAGGAGGTGTGCCCGATGACGACTTCCCCAGAACGCCAAGCGAAGGTGTGATGTTGATCGGTGTGCGCAGAAACGAGGGGTCCTGAACGCTGTTCGCGGTGAACGGTGTGCGCATGACAGGCAGCCCTGAGCTTGGACCAGGGGTGCTGGACACATTAGTGGCAGTAGAAGGCCTGCCACCTCCCGCCACAGGTGGCGTGGTAGAAGGAGCCACCTCCTGTTTCTTCTGGACGTCGATGGCAGCAGCCAGGTACTCGTTCGGATGCTCAATGAGCTTGTCTGGGCGCTCGCCATGCACACCCTCAAACATGCGGTCACACGCCACCTGGAAGTGGCCTTCCCGAGCCAGCCTGAGCACCTCTGACGTCTTCCTGCAGGCAACTGATGGTTGTGAAGAGCTGCGCGGCATGTGGAACAGTTTCACACCATGTCGAATGGTGCATTGTTTGCGATCTGGAACTTTAGTCTATGCATGTCTGCAGTCTGCCCAAGTGTGGAGACACGTGTCAGCACACGTCATATGGCAGTGTGCAATCTGATCTAGGAGAGTCATTCAGCCCCTAGCGCTGGAGAACAGCAAGAGGGGAGAGTTAGCCTCCAGCAAGTGAGAGGCGTCAGCGCAAGCGTTAATGAAGTTCAGCGTTGCTCTCATGTAAACCCGGAAGCCCGCACCCGTTCGGAAGACCTATTCTTCCAAGAGACACTGTGAGAGCATCCTTGTCAAAGGTCTTGAACGGGCATCCGTTCGCCTCCCCCACAACTGGGGTAGCAGGAATTATCTGGCAGCATCTCTGGGCCTCATAGTCCTTCCGCCGGCCCTCCTTGCCATAGCTGTGACGAATGTTGTATGAGTACTCTTTCTCAAACTTCTCAGCAGGAGTTCGCGGTGCGAAGGAGGACTTCCAGAACAACATTGACTCTTCCATACTCAGCCCCGCCTTCTTCAGGAATAGCCTGAACTGCTGACGACCAGCATGCCGTAGATGGCGGTCCGCCATGAGTGTGTTGTACAGGTGCTGCATGCACAGAGGGAAGTGGCGCTGTGCTAGTGCGGGAATATCCTGTAGCGAAACTCTGACCCCATCTCCCACCTTCTGCGTGGTGACTTCCTCCAGCAGCTGCCTGCATGTCATGCATGCGGTCACAATACGCTGTCGCAACTGGTCCTGTGCATGGAAGGACTCAATATTAGAATGCAACTGATCACACCAGTCAGGTATCATAGTCAGCTGCTGGAACCGAGTCCATGGAAATCTTGCCAACACGCAGTTTGAAAGTACAGGCCGGGAGAGCACCTTTTGGAGAGGGATTTCAGTATGGGCGTTAGGCGGTTGTTCTCCTGATCTTCAAAGGACGTGGCCCATTGACCCGCTGTGATGACCAGTCCACGAGCCAGCTGCTGCCGAAAGAGGGAGGTGACAACAGAGCACAGCAACTCGCTGGGCACGTATGCAAAACCAGCGTTGAGGAACACCTTTCTGCTACCCACCAGATCAGGCACCTGCAGGACATAAGAACAAGCTAATATATAAAGAGTAGCAGTAACATCGGAAAGCAAGTGCATATTCACGCTCTTCATGCTGCAAGGTGTATTATATTACGTTATGGTTACACTGCTCTGAAAGTGGCAGCAAGCAGGAGCCTGGGCCCAGCTGTGAGGTACACATCATGCATACTCTCAGCTCCACATCTGTCCACAGCAGCAGTAACTCGTGGAGATACCAGATGAGGCGGCACACGTTCTCGAAAGGAACCTTCCTGTACCCCATTTCGGAAAGCTGTTGAGCAGACAGGGGCTCTGAATGTCCGCTTTCTGGCGCTTTCACCAGGTACGTGTGATATGCCACCTGTGACAGCTGCGTCCTAAACTCTTCCAATTCATCTTCTGTTGCAAGAGTGTATGGGAGATCCCACTGCTTGAGGCAATCCGCCTGCAGCAGCAATTCATGAGCGGTGCACGCACACTGTCATGTGCAAGGCAGGATACTAGAGAAGCAAGCCCATCACACCCTCTCTGAGCCACTCAAGCAGTTATATCGGTGTTTGAAGAGATCACATTCTCTGGAAATCAGCCACCTCCGATTGTCCTCGCTGGTGCAGAATGCTAGCCGCAAGATGAAGTGTGAAGTAACATCAAGGTGCTTGGTGGTAGCAGGAGATCCAGCAACCTGAACAGACGATTGGAACAATAACGACTGACTGCTTGTTCAGCAGTCCACGTCATACTTGAAATTTAGCACAGCTCTCAGAGCAGAACTTGCAAACCATGCGGGGGTGACACCTTCATATGTTTATCAAGTAAGCTGCTGATGGCACTCTGACTATCCGCAGGCTTCTTATTGAGACTTGCAATCTGTTCGATCCCTCGCAATGCTGTAGACAGGAATGCTATCAGTCAGCATCGTCTCAGTACAGGACACACGCGCACAGCCACACGCACAAACTTGACGCGCACTTCTCAAGCGAGCAACCCCCCACTCTTCAAACTGAGGAAGTGCGATATCGTCTTTTGGCACGGTATCATAGAAAGATACCAGTGTTTTCGGATCATTGCGAACGGCATCATTCTGCGCTTGAAGACCAGTCGCTGATACAGAGTGATTCACTAGAGTGTTGGCAGAAAACCAAGAGCCTCCAGTAACAGCCATTTTGATAGAAAGGATAAGGTCTGCACCCGAAAGGCACAGCTCATCAACGGCAAGTGCGGTCTGTCGGATGACCGCTCGGGAAGAAGACGTACTGTCGTGAGCAGCGACAGCAGGGTTATCGACAGCAGGGCTATCAATCTGAAAATGTTGGAATACAGAACGTGTGCAAAGGACTGCGCGCAGAGGCCTGTCTCTGGTCGAGTACGCGTTTTTGAATTAAATGCCGTGCCTGTCGCTGACAATGACCAATTGGGCCTGAGGTGTTGTTCTCTGGATGCAATGCTCTCCAGTCCTGTACCCATGCTAGTGTGCGTCTGTAGCAGCTGTCATAGTGGTGCGGTGATGTGTGTTGGTTGCTTGCCAATTGTTTAAATGTTCAGCAAGCACGTCCCATCTATATTTGACTTTGCATTTGACGGGTGCTACTGGGATGCAGAAGAGCTATCATTTGTGGACTGTGACGACATAAACATGTGTGCAGCAGGGGATATACTACGAGCCTCTGAGGGAGCCTCTGAAAGAGGGGGACTTCCTCAAAGTTGATGACATCCATCATACGAAACTATAGGGGTGACTGGAGAGGCAGATCACGAGCGAGGGTGGGTGCATTTTTCTGAGGTGAGGGTCTCGAGCTTCTGTGGATGACGCCAGGGTTGGCACTCGTTCACTCCTGTAGAACAGCTCAACGCTTCAACCCCTGATCATACATCTTGTTTGCGTACGAGTAACATGAACGAGCTTATTGTATGCTGCATGAGGAACGTCAAGCATTGTGCATGGCGTGGTTCCCGATTAGCTTTTATTTTCAAGCATCATGCTTGAAGCATGGTGTCTTGAACGTTTTGGCCACGTTGCAGCTAAGATGAACTTGTGGCACCGGCTGCTTGCGCTCTGTCTGCCCACACACTTTCGTCACCTATCTCATCCTCTTTGTACAGGTGAAACATATTCCAGTGGAGGATATGAAAACATTTGATGAGCTATGGAAGGCTTCTTCTGGTGGCAAATTTGGGTTCTCCGTCCAGCGCCAGATTTGGCGGCCATGTGACATGAGTTTAAGTGGGCAAAGTTCTTTCTGGCCATCGACTGGCTGCAGGCGGACAATCAGAAGTACCCTACATGGCCAGCAGAGTTCGTGTACACCGTGCTAGAAGAGAAAAAAAGGTCACTTGCCCCTGACCAACGCTTTGCGGAGCACACAGATGCTGGAGGCCATCTTGTCACGCGAAGCCTTCGCAATGAAGAGCAGCAAGAACTCATGGATGGACAAGTAGGCATGTTGTCCACTTACACAGTCACGGATTTGTCTTTTGGGAGATGATATCTTTTGAAGCAGAGTGCAGAATACTTCAGAGATTTTCATGTGGTGTGGCATTAAGGCCCTCAATATGAGGAGGTACCTACAACACCAGTGTGCCACCTTCAGCGTACAAGCTAGGTGCAGTTGCTGCGTACTACATCAGTGCAAGAGTGTGTAAACGTGTTCTACCAACACGTGTGTCATGCCCTGGTGTCCTGTTCATGATGGGGCCACTAACGGCGCCATGCTTATACTAATTTACACTCCCTAACAACCAACTAAAATAAACTTCCGCATCAGTTCGAATCCAGTTGCACACGAGGCAGTGTTCTGCCATGCAGCTACCAAGCTCGAGGCCTCCTCATCACATTGCCTGTATTATCACTGTCACAACCATCGTTCAACATACGGCACGCACACTCTAAAGTGGCAACCTCTTTCCTGTCAGCAGTATCCTCACAAACACACTGTACATGTCCTCCCCCAGCTGCACTGTTGCAGTCCCATCACAACTCATCCTTGTACTCAAACTTTCCAGTCATCTTGTCAACAACATCCAGCCTGGACACATGCTGCAGCCTCGCGGTGCAAGATGCATCGAGTGCTTCTACACCTGAGAACAGCCGCGTGTTGTTAGGTGGGGTATGCACGAACCGGGAGGTTCCAGGGGCCAGCTTGAACTCTCCATCATGCCATGCCAAGCGCCCGCGGCTAATCGTTGTGGTGACCTGCATGCGCTTCCAGCATGAGAAGATGTGCTATTTACTCAAGGCGCTGTTGACCGAGGCGCCGTTGCACCAACATTCAACAGAGCAGCGTTCAACTCAGCACGAACATGGCACCCTGTCAGCTTGCATTCATGCTAGTGCGTCTAAAATACAGAGTCAGCATTGGAAAGAAACAAACATTCACTATAGCAGGCCTAAGAACTCTCCCAAGGATGCATTTGTGCGAATGTCAGCAGTCTACGATTGCATTGGAATCCTAATGTTGCAGACACGTACTTTGCCTTTGATACGCTTGCCCTCATACACGTTGGTATCCATGTTGGAGTGGTGGCTGGCTGCGGAGATGGTGTGCTCCACATGGGGTGCGAACACGATGACATCTGCATCAGAGCCCACTGCCACAACACCTTTTCGTGGGTACACGTTGAAGATCTGTGCAGCTGCTGTGGATGTGACCCTCACAAAGTCCTCAGGGCTCATCAGCCCTGTGTTCACCTGCACAGCGGTACATAGTGGCCGCAGGGTCGCAACAAAGTGCGGGACCAAGTGTGCTCTGGTCACAGGCAACAAGTTTTAGCTAGAGCCCATGCTACCGCTGCGTGCAGTACTGCAGGCCAGGCGGACATGGACAGAAACCATCGCAACAGATAAACACATCCTCAATAATGCACAAGCTCAACGAGGGTACCAAAGTGCAGAGACAGGCAGGACTTGCAATCACTGCTGAGTTCAACAATCGTCAGAAAAGGTAAACGCTTCGCCTGTCCTGACAAGCATTGTACCCACAGCCGTAATCAACAAGTTCAGAAGTATGGCAAACGAGATGGTTGCCATCTGGTGACATGCAGAACAGAAAACATGACGTATACACAGGTACCCAGCTGCCTGAATGCAAGGCATGCGCACCATCTCTTCCCATACAACATGCAACCGCTCCTCGATGCCGTTCACCCCATTCGGAATCTTGCGGAAGTCCCCCTTGCCCATCGACTTCTGCTTGCTCGAGAATACAGCGTGGTCAGTCGCAACAAGCTGCAAAGTGCCTCCAGCCAAGGCTTTCTTCAGTGCCAGGCCATGCTCTGCGCTGCGGATGGGAGGGCTCATGACATACTGGGCGGCCACCGAAAAGTTGCTGTGCCACATCATCGACTCATCCAGCGCGAGCCCTGACACCACGGGCTCTCCGATCACTCTCTGCCCCTGCTTTCGTGCCTTGGCCACCTGCATACACGCCTACCAACCCTGAAGATGGCATCGGCAGGTGTTGGGTTGGTGTCCCGCACAAGAGCGCAACGGAACAACTGAAGCATGCTGTTGTCTTGCCATACGAAAATATGCACTGACAGGGCATGAGCCCAAACCGCAACACGCAACCAGCATGAAATTTTGTACTGTGCATCCTTGCAATTCACACATACGCAATATCCAATTCTGTGCACACACATGAGAGTTTCACATTTCATGGGTGTGAGCACAGTGGGGCGAGTTTCAGTTCACAGCAGCACCTCGTCCAACGCATCAATACTCATCACGTGCACCACATACAGTGGTGTCTTGATGAAGGAGGCCAGTCGGATGGCGCGTGCTGTCGCCTCCCCCTCGAGCACAGCAGGCCGCGACAGCGCATGCCCATGGGGGGCAGTGATGCCTGCATCAAAGATACGCTGCTGGCCGTACGCAACAGCATCGCCGTTCTCGGCATGCACCATTGCAAGTGCCCCCAGCTTCTTGCAGAGCTCCAGTCCATTCAGGAACTGCTCGTCTGTCACCATCAGAGCTCCCTGCACATATTCGCACATCAGTAGAGCCATACACTGCCCACAGCTTGCCCTCAGTTCAAGAGCCCTGCAGCAGCCTTGCTTATATGTGCACCGCACCTTTGAATCACCATCTACAGCACCCACGCACAGCTGCGCTTTCGTCTCCAAGACATGGTAGACATCAAACCATGTGAAAACCACATGAATCACCGAGACACGAAGTGGTTGTACTGGGGACATGGCCGCTACAAGAGCGAAAAAGTACTGACGGGGAGTTTGAACACTACGGGGAAGCTTTGAAGTACTGACAGGGAAGCTCTGAATACTAGCAGCCGATAACATGTTCCATACCTTGTAGGCCAGGAAGAACTTGAAAGAGTTGATGCCTTGGTCCACTGCAAGAGCCATGTCGGTTGCTACCTTGCTGTTCCATGCAGTGACTGCAACGTGGAAAGCAAAGTCCATGCAGCCCAGTGATGCCTTGTGGCGGTACGCAGCGAGCCCCTTCTCGATGTCCCCACCCTCAGGCAGCACAAAGTCAATGTGCATCGTTGTTCCACCAGCAAGGGCAGCTCGGTGGCCACTGCAAGCTGTGTGAAGGTGATTTTACTACAACGCGTGACACTGGCATGGGAGGTCTATACATGAGGGTTATAAGGCAGTTGCAGTTGAGCTTCATACTGGTGTTGTTGGCAGAGCTCTCACACCTGAAGAAGTCATCTGCTGCAACAGTGCCCATGAAAGGCATCGACAGATGGGTGTGGGGATCTATACCTCCTGGCATCACGTAGGATCCAGAGGCATCGATAATGGTACATGATACTGGTTCCTGCACGTGCTCAAATATTACTGGGGTTAATTCAGCGGCGATGTCTGCATGAGCGCAGAGCACAGAAGGCAAGTCTAAGATACTGTATGATTTGAACAAAGTTTTGAACAATTTTCACTAGTCGCTGCTTTTGGCGCACCTGTACGGCGGGTCCAACTGCTGTGATGAGCTCTCCTTCCACCAGCACATCCGCAACCTGGCGATGGTCATGGTTGACAACTATACCGCCCTGAAGCCATGAATAAAACTTTTAGGTACTTCTCGCGATTCCAGTTTCGTGTAACATTGGTGCTACTACAGGACAGTGCAATTAGACATGAGCAGACAGTTCAACAACCTTGACGAGAAGGCATTCTGCCCGAGTTTTCAGAACCTGTAGGATATATAAACACCCAATGAGGGATACTGCACTGTAAAGACTGTGCTGCATGGCTGAGGAGAGCTTGTGGCTGCCTTAGTGCTGGCAGGCATCAGCTAATTCAATACGTCACAGTCATCTCACGCCTGTTCAGCCGCAACAGCACAGTCTTGCACATCTATCGGATTATGTGCCGGCTCACCTTGAACGGTGCTTGGCTGATCTAGCAATATATGCCACAACAAGTTGAGATTTGCGATGGCCGAAACACAGACAATTCGGCGAAACGATCGAAAGTGACCATATTCCTGCATACATTTATCGACCTCGACACCAGTCGATGGCACATTGGAATGCCCAGTTAGTGCACCTGTGGTTGTAGGTAGACGCGGGCAAAGATTCTCATCTTCAGTACGGCCTTGGAATCTGATACAGGAAGCTCGCTTTCATCTGCGCCAGGGTGCTGAGAAGCATTGTAATAGCTATATATGACTTTATCTGTGGAAGCAGAGGCGCCTAGCTTCTTTGACGATGGGCCAAGAAAATGGAGAAGATGTTCTGTCGGGCCTGTCTGTAGCTGGGTGTTGGGCGTGGTAATGTGCATACTAGTCATTATAACCTCCATTACAGTGGTATGCAATTTTGATGCTGATGTTATACTCTGTCTTTGAAGACTTTTTCAGTCGTGGTCCAGAGTGAAGTTGTTCTTTCCCACCGCGCACAAGAGCGAGGCACACGTTGAAGAAACGGGGTTCTCAGCAGCCAAAACGTAGCCTTATAAAGCAGCATCGTATTCCTGGTACCGTGCAGAGATCAGTGGACAAGCTCCGATCAGACTACCTCGACAAGTTAGATGTGCTGGACAACAGCCTGGCAGGGTTGGAGCCTGTTTACAGGTGGCCTTTGGCGCCTGATGAAGTTTTACATTATGAATGTTTGTATGCGAGCGGAGGAGGCGTCGTTCGTGCAACAGGTGAGCATCTGTTGCTCAGTGCTGTATACATACAATTGTGCCTGCTAGTGACATGGTCATGCATGAGAGGAAGTGGACACACACATATTTAGGCTTCATGCTGGCCCAGAAGAATGTGATCCATGACTGCGCACGGACGTAGTTTCGTACCACCTGAAGTGTAGAAGGGCACAGAAGCTTGCACGTGTTCTTCTGAACTTCATCCATCTTATCAAGCTGACTAAGCACGCATTGGATACAAACCAAGTAGCTAGAAGCTGCATGCACAAATAACCGTCGCTGAATTCTAAGGGCACACTATGCCACCATCAGGGACGACATTTACAGCACTCTTGGCCGAACTGTGATATTACTGATGAAACACAATGCCACTTCAACACACCAACGCGCAACTGATGTATTGTTTAGAAACAAGCAACCACGCCCCTCTAGCGTCTTTGAAGACCATTTTGTTAGCTTCATGTGTTGAATTTTAGGCACCAGGACGTCCATAATCGGGGAGAAGATTCAGGGGCTCGTTGTCAACATCAGTGACTCCCTGTCAGCATCAGTGACAGACCTACCTGCAATAGCCCCCAGCCTCCTTTTCATGACACTTCCCCTCATAAACAGTGCATCCCATATTTATACCTTACAAACCTAGCAGCTGTACTCAAGAATTGTTCTTGTATCTCATACCTCGCAGGTTTGTGTACTCTACAGTTCGATCACTGCGTCCAATTTAATTTGCACACGTGCATGGAAATGTCGTGCACCGTTGCCGACAAATTCATCCATCAAGCACCATGTAGGTGGCTTTCCCAAGTCCAGACAGATAAAGGACCCCAAGCTTTGCAGGTGCTGCTGTTTCCAAGGTCCCCTTCCTGTGCTACCAGGTGTACACCGGCGTGTCTGTGTGCTTGACACGTCCTGTTGAAGTGTGTTGTGAGCCCAAGCTATCATTTCATGTTGCTTAACTGTGCAGCACCGTCTTTAAGTGGTACTTCACTGAGGCAGCAGGGCAATACTGGAAAGATCTCGATGTCATAGGGAAAGATGCCATCGAGTTTCTCACTAGCAGCGGACAGTTTGACAAGGGCGACTCTTCCAACATCGTCATCTTTGACATCGACGAAACACTGCTCAGCAACATCACACCTTATGGGGAGGACGGTGCTGGTGATAGCAGTGACACGAAGACAGATGATAATTACACTGCAGATGACTTCGCCCCTGCCCTTGAAGCCATCAAAGATGTCTATCTAGCAGCATACGCTCACGGCATGTCGGTGTGTGGCCGCCTTTTGTCATGGCACAGTATGCACGCCATTACTACTCCAACGAATGTTTCCTGCACGTCCTGTGAGGCATTATGTACTGTTGAGCAATACTGTGTACGGCGGTATTTTTGCTCGTGGTTTCTGACAGATTTGGTTCCTAGTGTCAAGTGGCCGCATCCATGCATGCCTTCTAATACGGCTGTGCAACACGTAGGTTGCCATGATCACTGGCCGCAGTGAGAACTCGCGCCAGTTCACAGAAGACAACCTCAAAGACCAAGGATTTGGACAAGTCTGTGCACAAGACGGCCAAGGCCAGGTGCACAGGACAGAGGGGCCTTGCTATGTTGCACTTCATCTAAGGGACACGGAGAGGGACCAACACACACTGGCTTCGGTTTACAAGCCTGAAAGAAGGAAGCAGCTGCAGGACGCTGGGTACACACTTGTAGCCACATTTGGGGACCAATTTAGCGACCTTGAAGGAGAGTACAGTGCGCTAGCTTCCTGGAAGATCCCAAATCCAATTTACTTGATTCTTTGATTGCAAAATAAAGCAAAGACAAGCCTAGACGTATCCACGTAGCTGTGGAAAACTACATGTGCCGATTTAGGGTAGCGATAACAGAGTGTCTGAGAGTCACAGCAGTATGCACAAGGTCAAGATCCTACGACAGTGGTGCTGATGTAAAGAGTTGTTGTAGTTCTCTCACTGTCTCACTAAGTCGTGCCTGGGCGATGAAATGCCTGACAGGCTGTGCATGAGAACTGTGTTGCTGAGCACTATCCCAATTTCGAACAGAGCAGCAAAAGGTTGATAAACCCCAGTAAGGTTTATCGAAATGTTGATTCGATCGGAATATCAGAAGGTGAATAGGAGAGTGGAGGGGTGACTCACTGTAAGGTTCAGCCTGGTCTAGCCTATATATTACATCGATAGGACTGGAGAATCGGAGTAGAGGATGGAAAGGGTCAAAGCAGCTATAAGCAAAAAGTATGTGGACAAACTGCAGCTATCAACTGAGAACATCCAACAGAAGGGCAGAGTGACAGATACCAGCTACACCCAAGCCCTAATCCACACATGTATCAACTCTCTGTGACATTGTACCATGTCAGCACTTCGCAAGTAGGAAATCTCTGGCGAGGGCGTCGAAACCCCAGGTATCTAGCTGGAACAGGTGCTGGCTTTCCGCAGACCTGGCGCAGCGGTGATCATGTACCTACAAAAGAAAACAGACAGCTGGCCGTCCACATTCGGAAAACAAGTGTCCCGGTGACGGCCCGGGCTGGGGGAGGCAGAGTGAGTGGCTTCAGTGATGAACTGCATGGTCCAGGGGCTGAAGCAGCCTAAGGTTTCAAAATTTCGGGGCCGAAAAGTGTACCCAGGGCACTGGTGGTCAACGAAATAGTCGCGCCGTTTGGAAGAGTCACGAAGTGCGGTGTCAAGACCAACTACAAACATTGAGCCAGAATGGCTCTAGGTGGTAGGGAACGCATCTGGCATGCCACATCGAATCTATAGATATCTAGCTACTATATAAATTAGCATGCACTACACAACTATTCGACACACAGAACATTTTCAATACCAGTTCCCTTCAGAACATAACACTTTCCACCGAATATCAAGCTTTCAAGCTCTTCAACGCAACTTCAATACACTTAATTTTCACCTCAACCATCCATCCTGCTCCAATCCCTAGCAGTTTCGCCACAGACTCAGCTGCAACGGTGTTTGTTTTCTTCTTTGTCCCCGCAGATCCACATAACAATAACGCCGCAGACTCAACGCTGCGCACTGCTTATATAGTTTAGCAAGTGCACACGTTGCTGCGGAAGACACAGCAATGTGAATCCTAAGAGGTCTCAACCCCCCCCCCCCTCCCCCCCCTCCGATTGCTATCCATCTGCACGTTACGGTCTGTGTTGTTAAGCCTTGTGACCTGATCATCCTGGAGACATTCTCCTCTTTTAATATTTATAGTAGATTATGTGAATTATGAAGATGAGTTGCATATTTCCGCGGTCTTATATCTATACAAGGTGTGTGCATTATATGTATCCATCTTGTATGCTATCACCCCTCATCTACCATTCCCCTCTTTTACTATTTATAGGGACTCCTGATAATCTACATGTTCATAGGCACGTTTTCCGGGCGAATGTACGAGAGAAGCGCCAGTCGCCGGGGTCGGGTCGTTAACGTTTGGACAGGAAATCAGCATATTGGAGAACCTGGTGGGAGCGGGGAACCCACACGAACTCAAGCATGATGTCACAATCCCATGCCAGCAGGTAGAGGTCTTTGACTGCGGCGAAGACAGGACGAACCCCACGCATGTTCACGCAGGCTGGCATGTAGATTGGGAATCGGTCCACAGCTGAATGTGATGGACACCACGGAGGGTGCCAGAACGAGGCAGCTCACGCAGGGCGGCGAGGAACCCGGTCACCTCACGGGCGGTACTGGAGAAGTCGTTCGCTGCTGTGGCGAGGATTTGAGCCTGCGAAAATGGCACAGACATTTCCCATCTATCTGTACCGCCGGGCAGAAAGGCCCCGAAAGCGTGTTCACTGGTATCAGCAGCCACGCGAAGGTGACCTGAATACTGTATTTGGGGTAGATATTGCCTTCTTATATATATATATCCATATGCACCCCTGCCATTTACATATATATATATATATATACAAGGTTTCGCGCGCTTCGCGCGACTCAGCCTCTTAGTGTGCAAAGAAAGCTCCCGCTTTTCTTTGCACGTCACGCTTTTCTTTGCACGTTAGGCTGTGCATGATGTTTACTTGCCAGACTATACGCGGTATACGCTGACAACTTGCTCG
>JAUMHD010025431.1:32624-45419 GCA_032359135.1 Ulvella scutata | reverse complement strand
GTTTGTGAGAATCAGTTAAAACATCTTTTCTATTTTGACCAACATTATCAATTTCATCTAAAAATAGAATACAAGGAGATAATTTTTTTGCTCGACTAAATAAGTTTTTTAATTGTAAAGCACCTTTGGCATTTTCTGACATTTGTTCATTTTGAAAATTTAATTTTGATAATTTTTCACCAGATTCTAAAATAATTGGTACATCAGATTCACCAGATAAAGCTTTTACTAAAAGTGTTTTACCTGTACCTGGAGGTCCTATTAATAGAAATCCTTTAATATTGATTGTATTTTTCAAATTGATTGATAATGATTCATTGCTAGTTATTTTTTTTTTTGTTTTTATATTATTATATTTTAAAAATAATAGATTAAAAGGATTAAAAGGATTATAAATTAATTTATAAATTAAATTTATTTGTTTTTTAGTAATACTAACAAATTTATTGTTATAGTTTTTATTTTTACTATATAAATAAACTTTATTATTTATACTAACTAACTTAAAGTCTGGTTTTAGAATATTTAAATTTGATTGTAAACCATATTTTTCATTTTTTAATAATAATATAGTTTGATTAAATTCTTGTAAAAGAATTTTACCACCAATTAAGTTATTAAATTTTATTTTTTTTGATTGAATTGTTTTACCTACTTCTATTTTTAAATTAGTTAAAGCATCGAATTCAAAATTATTAAAAAAAGTTTTAAAAGCAATTAAAAACGATTGTCCATAATTTTCTTTTAAATTATTTAGTAACTTTAAAAAAATTAATAAAAATATAAATTGTATTAAAAGAGAAAATTTTTTTAATGTAATTACTTCATATAAATCAGCATTAAAAATATTTTTAAAATTTTTAATAAAATTAGAATAAGAAATACTTAAAAAATCATAATTTTTATTATATTCGAAATGACTTTTATAACTTATTGGAAATAACGAAATTTCATTATAATCATTAATTTCTAATAAGTTAGTATTTAAATTTAAATTATTATTTAGATGTTTATTATTTGTTAGTCTAGTTGATAATTTATTATAAGAAAAAAGAAAAAAATTTTTTTTATTAAATAAAAGTGAATTATAGTAATAATTATAATTAATAAGTAATTCATCTTTTATAGGATATTCATATGAAAAAGGTATTTTTGTATCTAATCTTCTTTTATTATAAATTAAATTTAAATTAGGTTTATAATTAATTTTATCATTGTCTTTTTTAGTTTTTAAAATTAAACTTTTATCATAATTAAAAGCTAACCCAAAATCTATTAATGAATTACCAAAAAAAAATTTATTTTTAATTAAATTATGTTTAGTTTTTAAATAAAAATCTTTAACTTTAGTATTATAATTATTTTGTTCTAAATTATAATTAATTATATTTTTTTCATTATATAAAAAAAATAAATTATTATAAAATTTTTTAAAATCTTTATAAATCAAATTTTTTTGACCTTGAATTTGAATGAATGAATTATTAAATAAATTCAATTTATTAATAAATAATAAATTAGTTTTTTTATTGTCAGGATATAAATATCCTGACATTTTTCTTTTTAATAAATCAGAATTACCTTCAATTATTCTATTTTTTAATAAAATTTTTTTTTTTAAAGAATTATTTTTTTCATTTAAATTTTTTTCATTTATAAAATTATAATTATTAAAAACAAAAAATATTATTTTATCAGAATATGTTTTTAAATTTAAAGATTTATTTGTTTTTATTAAAAAATTTAAATGAGTGAATAATTCTTTTTCGATAGATTGTATAAAAGAATATTTTTTATTATTAATATTAAAATCATATAATTTATTATTTTTTAAATGTTTTTGATTATCTATAATTTTAGTAAGTATAGTTTTATTTTCTCTATTATTTAAAGAAATTGGCTTTTTGATTGTATTTTTAAAAAAAATAAAATCTTGATTTTCATTTTGATTATTTAAATTTAAAAAATTTAAATTATTTTCTTGATAATCAATATAATTAACTGACTGATTTTTTATTTTATCTAAGTTAAAAAATTTTTCATTTTTAGTATTACCTAAATTTTTTAAATCTTTTCTAAGTAAATTTTTCCAATTTGGTTCTTTTTGATTTTCAATAAATTTTACAAATATATTATTTTTTTCTAATGAATGTTTTTCATATTTATTACTAAAGATATCTTTTTTTAATAATAAATTAGAAGTATAAGATATATTTTTTTTATTATAATTAAAATTATTTATTTGATTATTTAAAAAGTATTTTAGTAAAAATAATTTATTATAAATTTTATATTGAAAAATTCTAAAATTCCATAAATCATTACTAGTTTTTTTATTTAAAATTTCATAATTTAATCTTTTATTTTGTTTTTCAATTAAAGTTTTAAAATTTTCAAATTTTACTATTTTTTTTTTTCTCGATTCTTTTAATTGATCATTTATAAAAAAATAAGATTTTTTTTTATTTGAATAAAAAAATAAATTATTAAATAAAGGTTTATTTATTAATTTATTTTTTAAAGAAATATTTAAAGGATTATTAAAAAAAAAAATATTATCTAATTTGATTGGAATATAATCTAACTCATAAAAAAAATATTGCCAATTTTTTACTTTTTTAAAAGAATTTATTTTTAAATTATTATTATTAAAAATTAAATTATTTGATTTATTATTATATAATAATATACTATTTTGCTTTTTATTATAAATATTTGGTTTAAAAAATTTATTAAAAAAACGACCACTAATAAAATATTTATTTAATTTTTCATTTTGCTCTATATTTTTTATATATTTATTAAATAAAAAAATATTATTATTATTAATTTTATTTTTACTTATTTTTATCAATAATTCATTTGAATATATATAATTTTTATTTTTTACTTGTGACCCAAGATATATATTTCTATTATATAAATTAGAATTAAAACAAATAAAAATTGAATTATCAAAATAATTTATTTTTGTTAATTTATTCCAATTAATTTTTTTAAAATATTCTGTATAATTAAAAGTTTCCCAATTTAAATTTGAAGATATTATAATATTAAAATTATTTAAACCAGGTAATGTTTTATTAAAAAAAAATTCTGAATTACTATTATTATGTAAAACTGCTTTTTTATCTAATATATAACCTAATAAAGGTAATAATAAAATAAAAAATAAATCTGAAGAAAAATTAATAAGATTATATTTTAAACGTTTTTTTGATAAAATTAATAAATTATATAAAATTGAAAAATTTTGTATCCATGTTATTATTTTAACTTTTTTATTTAATAAATTGATTTGTTTTTTTTTGTTCATATTTTAATCGTAAATATATTATTACTTTTAAAAAACTTAATTAATTACTTTAAAAGTAATTAATTAAGTTTTTTAAATTAATAAAATTAAATAACAAAAGAATTTAAAATTCCTAAAGCAAATACTAATAAAACCCAAACTCCAACACCAGAAAATACAATACGTTTATTACCAGTCCACCCATTTGGTGATGCAAAAATTACTGGTACACCTACTACAAGAATAAAAGATAATGCTACAAAAGCAAAAAGTGTTAATTGGAAAATAGTAGTCATAAAATTAAATAAAAAATAAAAAACTCAAAAATATGAGTAAGATAGTAATTGAAATTTTTGAATTCAAATATTAATAATATTAAAAGATTTTATAATAATTTTAAATGGGTTACCTGGGATTTGAACCCAGAACAGATCGATTAAAAGCCGAATACTCTACCATTGAGCTAGCAACCCAATAAGTTTGTAATTTTACTAAAAAAAATTATAATTTATATAAATTATAATTTTTTTTAGTAAAATTACAAACTTATTGACATATACTATTCATATATTTATAATAAAAGTTATTATAAGGGTCGATGCCCGAGTGGTTAATGGGGACGGATTGTAAATTCGTTGGTTATACCTACGCAGGTTCGAATCCTGCTCGGCCCAAATAAATATATTAATTATTTATATAAATATATAAAAATAGATATTAATAAACTATAGAATAATAATAATATATATATATTAAAAATAAAAATATTATAAATTTATTTATCTTATTTAATATAATAAAAATTAAATAAAGTTTTTACTTTATAGTTACTTAAATTTCATATAATCATAAGAAAGAAAAATAAATAAATTTACTTATTGTTTAGTCAGATATATATATATATATTATCTATATATAAAAATCTAGTTTAGTTATTTATTATTCTAACTTTTTAATTCTATTAACCTAAAATATACTTTAAACTAAAGAGAAATTTTACTTTTTTAATTAAATTAAATGCTTATTTAGTTAATTTACTTTGAAATAAAAATATAAATTTTTTAATTTTAAACTCATTATATTTTCCAAAGAGTTAGTTAAAAAATTAAAATAATTCTAAAATTGAATTAGTTATTTAAGTATATAAAAATAGTTTATTAATATGAGTATTTTTAAATTCGTAAAGCGTATATCAAATTGAAAAAATTTTGTTTTTTAGTGAAATATTTAAAAAAAACTTATTTGATAAATTGAAAAATTAATATTAAATTTTTATATAGAACTTGATAATAATTTAACAAATAACTATAATTTTTATAATTTCTAATAAAAATTAAAACTATAACATCAACTATATCTTAGTAATTCTGATTAGCTTAATTTTTTTTAAGTTAAAAAAAATTCATAAAAAAGGTTATTAATTAATAAATAAATCAATTATAATAATAATAAACTCTACCAAAAACTAAAAATTTAAACTCTAATTTTTACTAAAGAAAATATTTAGTGATAGCGGGAGTAGGATTCGAACCTACGATCTCAAGGTTATGAGCCTTACGAGCTACCAGACTACTCTATCCCGCACTTTATTAAATAAAAAATATTATTTGTTAAAAACATACTTAACTTATATAAAAAAGTAGTTTACCCCCAGGGGAATTCGAATCCCCGTTTCCTCCGTGAAAGGGAGATGTCCTGGGCCTCTAGACGATGGGGGCAATATAATTAATTTTTTCTTATTAAATATTATATATTTTTTTTTTTTATATGTCAATTATTTAATTTAAAACATTCTCAAATATTTTTTTAATAGGTGGTACCCAGATTCGAACTGGGGAATAACTGATTTGCAATCAGTTGCCTTACCACTTGGCTATACCACCAATTAATATAGACTAAAATAATTATACTATTATAAGTTTTTATTATAATATATAATATATAATATATAATAATTATTATAAATAATATTTACTAACAAATAAATCTTAAATAAAACTCAAAGTCATTGAAATAATAAATAGTAAAAAATACAAAAAGTAAAACTTATAAAATTTATAAGGATAAACAATAAAGTAGAAAAATAAACTGTAGGCAGAAAATTAAACTTTAAAAATTTTATCCAAAGACTAATAATCTATTTATTATAAAAAATAATTATGATTTTAAGAATAGAAAAAAAAAGAACTATATTTGGTGAATTAGACTAATGCTTAAAATAAATGTTTCCTGGAGTTATGTTCTTTTTAGTTTAGAGGTTCTGGATCCTAAGGTAGACCACTACTAAAAACTGGAAGCTTGATAGATATTTTTCTTGGAGGAACGATATCAGATCTAGATAGATACTAAATTATCAATCTTTTAAAATTATTGGAATTAGCTGTTTTTAAATTTTTTAAATTTTTTATAAATATTTGTGTTGTTTTAATTATTTTTTTATTTTTAACTTATTATCAAAAGATTTAAATTTATAGTTATTTTTTTATTTAAATTTATTAAATATTATTTTTATAATATTTAATAAATTTAAATAAAAAAATTAACCATTAATTGAAGGAGCTTCAACTGATGCTAAATCTAATGGGAAATTATGAGCGTTACGTTCATGCATTACTTCCATACCTAAGTTAGCACGGTTAATGATATCAGCCCAAGAGTTTAATACACGACCTTGAGAATCAACAATTGATTGGTTAAAGTTGAAACCGTTTAAGTTAAATGCCATAGTTGAAATACCTAAAGAAGTGAACCAAATACCTACAACAGGCCAAGCTGCTAAGAAGAAATGTAATGAACGTGAGTTATTAAATGATGCGTATTGGAAAATTAAACGACCAAAGTAACCATGAGCAGCTACGATGTTATAAGTTTCTTCTTCTTGTCCGAATTTGTAACCTTCGTTAGCAGATTCGTTTTCAGTAGTTTCACGAATTAAAGATGAAGTTACTAATGAACCGTGCATTGCTGAAAATAAAGATCCACCAAATACACCAGCTACACCTAACATATGGAATGGGTGCATTAAAATGTTATGCTCAGCTTGGAATACAATCATAAAGTTGAAAGTACCTGAAATACCTAAAGGCATACCGTCAGAGAATGAACCTTGACCTAATGGATATACTAAGAATACAGCAGAAGCAGCAGCTACAGGAGCTGAGTAAGCTACTGCGATCCATGGACGCATACCTAAACGGAAAGATAATTCCCATTCACGACCCATGTAACAACATACACCTAATAAGAAATGACAAACGATTAATTGGTATGGACCACCATTGTATAACCACTCATCAACAGAAGCAGCTTCCCAAATAGGGTAGAAATGTAAACCAATTGCATTTGAAGTTGGAATGATCGCACCTGAAATGATGTTGTTTCCGTATAATAAAGATCCAGAAACTGGCTCACGGATACCATCAATGTCTACAGGAGGAGCAGCAACAAATGCGATAATGAATACTGAAACAGCTGTTAATAAAGTAGGAATCATGATAACACCGAACCAACCGATGTATAAACGGTTTTCAGTTGAAGTTACCCATTCACAAAAACGAGCCCATAAAGATGAAGCTTCGCGACGTTCTAAAATTGCAGTCATATTATTTATTTTATTTTTAAAAATTAAAAATTTCCCAAATATTTTTTATACTTGTTATAAAATATTATAATACATAAAGAACAAAATGTAAAATTTTTAATTTAATTTTAAATTGAATTAGATATAAAATTAAATTAGATATAAAATTTAAAAATTTAATTATATATAAAATTTAATTTTTAAATTTTATTCTATTTTATTTGGTTTAATAGTTTATTCTATTTTATTTTTAAACTAATTAAGTATTCTAAAATAAGGTTATAAAAAATAATAGCGCACTATAAAAAATTGTAAGTTTTACTCTTAAATTTATAGTTTTATATTACAGTTTGCATTTTTTATTTTAAAATTTACTACAGTATATAATCTATTATAATTAAATTTATTTGTAATTATTAATTTTAATAATTATAATATAAAAAAAATAGGAAAGGTGGCAGAGCGGTTGATCGCTTCGGTTTTGAAAACCGGCGTACCTTTACGGGTACCGGGGGTTCGAATCCCCCCCTTTCCGTTTAATAAAACTAAAATTTAAACCCTATGAATTAAATAAATAATATAAACTAATTATTTAAATAGTTAAATAGTAACAAGGATATAAACGTTCAATTTAATAAATTATTATGTCCTTGTCCCACTAGTTAAAATAAAAAACTCAATTTTATTATACGTACATCTAAATAGTAATAATTTTTTTACGTTTATGAATTAAATAAAGAAAATGTATATAAATTTATCATTTAAATTAAATATTCATTAAATATTTAGATTTGACACTGGTCCAAATCTCGACATAAATTCAGATAAAAGACATTTTAAATTAAAAAGTTTTAAAATTATATTTAAAGCTTTTCCATAATTTACGACGTAACATTCGATTAAATAATAATATTATGACAGATTAATTTAACCGTAAAGATGAAATCGTGTTTAGAGTTAAAATTAATACATATATAATATTTTGTTACAAAAAAATAAATCGTTAATATTTTAGTTCTAATATTTTACTAATATGATATGCAGTAAGAAATAATAAATATACCATTACACATATAAGAGCTTTATTTATAAATATTAACTTAGTATTTTGGATTATACGTTCAATAATTATATCGTAATATTTTGGTGTTATTAGATGAGTAGCCTGCAGTTTTTGTGCTTTTAAATGTTTTTTAATATTTTTTGTTTTTAAATTTTGAAGAATTGTATACTACGAGAAGTTTTTGTAAACTATTTTTTTACTTAAAATTCAATCTATTTTAGTGCTTGTGATTTGAAATATATCAAGGTTATATCAAGATCGTCAAGATTTGGTTTAATATAATATTTAGTATGAAAATTAAATAAAAATATATTTATACGAATAAATATAATAATTTTGATTAATAAAGTAGAATAAGTATTTTATCCATCAGTAATTATTTTTTAAATTTGCCCTTCGAGGGACTCGAACCCTCACGCATAAAGCACTGGTTCCTAAAACCAACGTGTATACCAATTTCACCAGAAGGGCTACTTATAATTTTTTTTTTATATAATATAATAAATAATTTAAATTATTTATTATATTATATAAAAAAACTTACCTATGATTATATTTATTAGATTAATCTAATGGTTTCATTGATAATGTAGGTTCATTATCACGATCAATTCCTTTTTCAAAACCGGCTGCAGCAGCACGTGCACGACCAGCATGCCATAAATGCGCAACAAAGAAGAAGAAACCTAAAATAAAATGCGAACAAGCTAACCATGATCTTGGAGATACAAAGTTAACTGCATTAATTTCAGTCGCTACACCACCTACAGAATTTAATGAACCTAATGGAGCATGAGTCATATATTCAGCTGCACGACGTTCTTGCCATGGTTGAATATCATTTTTTAATTTACTTAAATCTAAACCATTTGGACCACGTAATGGTTCTAACCACGGACCACGAAAATCCCAGAAACGCATTGTTTCACCACCAAAAATGATTTCACCAGTTGGTGAACGCATTAAGTATTTTCCTAGACCCGTCGGACCTTGACTTGATGCGACGTTAGCACCTAAACGTTGGTCACGAACTAAGAAAGTGAAAGCTTGAGATTGAGATGCTTCAGGACCCGTAGGACCGTAAAATTCACTAGGATAAGCAGTATTGTTGAACCAAGACATACAACATGCAATGAATCCCATTACAGAAATAGCACCTAAACTGTATGATAAATAAGCTTCACCAGACCAAACAAAAGCACGACGTGCCCAAGCCCATGGTTTAGTTAAAATATGCCAAATACCACCAAAAATTTCTAGTGTACCAATCCAAATATGGCCACCAACAATATCTTCCATGTTATCAACACTAACAATCCAACCATCACCACCGAATGGAGATTTTAATAAATAACCAAAAATAACGGCTGGGTTAATTGTTGGATTTGTAATGACGCGAACATCACCACCGCCTACAGCCCATGTGTCATATAGACCGCCAAAATACATAGCTTTAAAAACAAGTAACCATGCACCAATACCTAAAATAATAAGGTGAATTCCTAAAATTGTAGACATTTTATTTTTATCTTTCCAAACATATGCAAAAAATGGAAAAGATTCTTCTAATGTTTCTGGTCCAATTAATGAATGATAAATACCACCAAAACCTAAAACAGCAGAAGAAATTAAATGAAGAACACCCGATACAAAATAAGGCCATGTATCAATTACTTCACCGCCTGGACCTACACCATAACCTAATGAAGCTAAATGAGGCAATAAAATAAGACCTTGTTCATACATAGGTTTTTCTGGAATAAAATGAGCTACTTCAAATAAATTCATAGCACCAGCCCAAAAAACAATTAAACCAGCATGAGCTACATGGGCACCTAATAATTTACCAGATAAATTAATTAAACGAGCATTTCCAGACCACCAAGCGAAGCCTGTTGACTCTTGATCACGACCACCAACACTAAGATTTCCATTAAAGAGCGTTTCCACGTGGTAAAACCTCCTCTGGGAATACTAATGTTTCATGTGGTTGATCTTGAGCAGCCATCCATGCACGAATACCTTCATTTAATAATTGGTTTTTTGTATAGAATGTTTCAAATTCTGGATCTTCAGCAGCTCGAATTTCTTGAGATACAAAATCATATGCACGTAAATTTAATGCTAAACCTACTACACCTAATGCACTCATCCATAATCCTGTTACTGGTACAAATAACATAAAGAAATGAAGCCAACGTTTATTAGAAAACGCAACACCAAAAATTTGAGACCAAAAACGATTCGCTGTAACCATCGAATAAGTCTCCTCTGCTTGAGTCGGATTGAAGGCACGGAATGTGTTTGCACCATCACCATCTTCAAAAATGGTATTTTCAACAGTAGCACCATGAATAGCACATAATAATGCTGCCCCTAATACACCTGCAACGCCCATCATATGGAATGGGTTTAATGTCCAATTATGAAATCCTTGGAAAAATAAGATGAAACGGAAAATAGCTGCAACACCAAAACTTGGTGCAAAAAACCATCCAGATTGACCTAATGGATAAATAAGGAAAACAGATACAAATACTGCAATTGGTGCTGAAAAAGCAATTGCGTTATATGGACGAATTTTAACTGCGCGAGCAATTTCAAACTGTCTTAACATAAACCCAATTAAAGCAAAAGATCCATGTAATGCAACAAAAGTCCAAAGACCACCTAATTGACACCAACGTGTAAAATCACCTTGAGCTTCAGGACCCCATAATAATAATAAGGCATGTCCCATACAATTTGGTGGTGTTGAAACAGCTGCTGTTAAAAAATTACATCCTTCTAAAAATGAACTTGCTAAACCATGACTATACCATGATGTAACAAATGTAATACCAGTTAACCATCCACCTAATGCAAAATATGCACATGGTAATAATAATAAACCTGACCAACCAACATAAACGAAGCGGTCACGTCTTAACCAGTCATCCATTACGTCGAATATTCCACGTTGTTGTTCTGACTTACCGATTGCGATAGTCATATTGAAATCTCCTAATTTCAAATAAACATTATCATGTTTTAATTTATTAAATATATTTTTAATAAATAATATTATTATCAAAATTAATTTAAATAATAACTTTTTTAACTTAAATTAACCTCTAAATAAGATATAATTAAAAAAGTAATCATTTGTGATAAAAATGAAATCTATATTAATTATATAAAAAGTAGTATATAAATTAAAATCTATAATTTTTAATTTATATAAAATTAAAAATTATAGATTTAATTATTAATTAAAACCAATAATTTGATATCTATTATAAGACTAATAATATTTACTAATTGACTTGATAACCAATATCCGGTAAATTGTAATCTTGTAATAAGTTATAATTTTAAATTTAATTTTATAAAATACATAAAATAAATAAAAAACTATGACTATACAACAAGACTTAGAAGAGAAAGAAATTACTGAAGAAGAATTCGAACAATTAAAGCAGCAGGCAAAGAGTTGGATAGATAACATAGCGGGATTTCAGTCTAACGCAGTCACCTCAATCAATCTAACAATAGAATCACCTATTTGGGTAAAAATTATTTATATTACTCCGGAAAATATCAAAAGAAAAGTTATTTTGGAATTTATCATTAAGACCAACCCGGGAGGTGAAGTAAACGAAATATATTTAAAAGACCTTATATATATGATTGACTGTAATTTCTCTCAGATATTAAGTGAACATACCCAGTTTTATGAAGCTGTTTTTTACTTTGATAACGCCGATCAAAAAAAATCTCAACGTCCCTTTAAGGGGTATTTATGGGAAAACGAAAGGACCTGCTTTTCATTTCCCTTTTACATTTAAATTAAACAGACTAAACCAAGTACAGCCCTAGAAGTTAAATGTATAGGGCGTCCCGTATAAGTACGCACTATGGGATAAAATTATTTTGGATAATATATATATACAAAAGCGGTTAGAGCTTTTTTGTAACATGTTTACTCGAAGTATAACGCAGAATGAGCTGGAATTAGTATGCACGGGAATTTACCGCAAAGGTTTGAATCCTAAGAAAAAAGAAAAAGAACGTAAAGAACGCCAACCTTCTATGTATGGTTACCTAGCGTCTCCTAAACTTTTGATTAACCCAACAGGATTTTTATATTATCGCAGGTATTAAAAATACCTGCGATAATATAAAAATACGTAACAGACCAGACAAAACGCGCAACAAATTTACCTACACGGACAACAAGTTTACGCAAACCCATCACACTAACAAAGAAAAAGGGTGTTTTTTGGGCTTTTTTTTTATTTTTTTATTTGTAACTAAACAATCCGTCACATGATTGGTAATCCCCACCACGAGATTCTAAAAGTTCATAACGGATTTACACCCATGCGTCACGTGCTTGCAATGAACAGTAAAAAAGAAAAAAAACCAAAAAAAAAAAAGACAAAAATACTAAACAATTTAAATTAAAATAAAATACATAAAATAAATAATACTTAAAAATATTTTTAAAGATATATATTAAAACAAGATCTACGCGTATATAATAACCAAGTAATATGTGATATTTTAAAAATTTACCATAAGTATACCTGGTTTGACATAACTTTAAAAAACGGTATATTTTAATTATCTTTTTTTTTTCTTTTTTCTTTCTTTTTTTTTTCTTTAAATAGGGTTTTACCAAATCCCTATTTATGTCAATTTATAAATTTATTTATAAATAATAATTTTTAGTAAATAATAGAAATAAGATATAACTTATTTAATAATAAATAATAATAAATAATAGAATATTATTTATTATTATTTATTATTATTTATTATTATTTATTATTATTTATTATTATTTATTATTATTTATTATTATTTATTATTATT
>JAUMHD010025431.1:0-32524 GCA_032359135.1 Ulvella scutata | reverse complement strand
TATTATTAAATATAAATATTCTTTGTTTTAGTTATATATCTTTTATATAAATAATAGAATATTAAATATAAATCTAATATAAATTATTAAATAAAGTAGAATAAATAAAATATAAAATATGAAATTTATTATGTATTTATTTAATAATGGGTTTAAATAAAAATAAATAAAGATAAGTAAAATTAAATATTTTTTATATGTTCGTTTTAATGTAATTTTTCTTTATTTAATAGATAATATTTAATTATTAAAGAACAGGCTTATATAATACTAGGAGATATTTTAAATAAAGCTATAAATAATTTATTTAGTAATTTAAGATAATATATTGTTGTATCTAAATTACTGAGCAAAGCTATATCTAATATTATTGGTGGAATATCAGTTAAATTATCAACTCAGCTTAGTGAACAAATAACGGTAATTTTAACTTATATAGATGCTTATTTATTAGCTCAAAGATTGACATAAAAAATTTCTTATTATAGATCAATTAATAACTGAAAGTAAAATTGGAATTATAAAAAAAGAAAACTTTATAGATGAAATTTTAAAAGATAAAGTAATCGAAATCATAAAAGATTGGTATAATAATAATTATAAAAATATATTTAATAATATAACTAATTTTATTTGTGAAAGAATAGTAGGAAGAATCGTATATAAAATATGATGCTTGTAATTTATATATGCCAATATTAATATTTAAAACAGATGGTAGTGTAGATAAGCGTAAATATTCCCAATTTAAAATAAGATTAAATTATAAAACAAATGAAATTACAAATAAATTATATTATTTATAAATAAATTAAAAATAAAAAGAATTATTAATTAAAACCAATAATTTGATATCTATTATAAGACTATTTCAAATAAAATTGTTTTATCTGTCAGATAAAACAATTGAATAATTATTACTCATTATTATTTTCTTCTTCTAGTTTATCAAGCCTTTATTTAATTTTTTCTTTACTTAATGGGTTTATATAACCCATAGTTGAATTAATATTACTATGACCTATAACTTGACGAACAAATTCTATATCTCTAGTTTTTTCCATAATTGAGTAATATAACCTGCTCTAAAACTATGGGATTTAATATTTAATTCTTTTTCTTTAAATAATGGTACATTATTTAACATTTCATTATATTTTAAATTAAAAGTAGATCTACTTAAATGAGTATTTGGTTGTTGACCTTCAAATAAAAATCTAAAGTTTAATTCGTGTTTTTTAATTTGTTTTTCAGAAAAATCACTTATATCAAGATTTAATAATTGTAATAAATATACGATATCGCTTTTTCGCTCATTTATTAATTTTTTACCTTTAGCGTTAATAAAAGCTTTATGTTGTTGTTTACCTCTTTTTTTTCTATTAATAGGTATTGAATTTGAATGAATTAAATAATAAACTATATCAACTTTAATTTCTAATAGTTCTGTTAAACGGCAACCTGTTAATAATAATAAACATGTCATAACGGAAAATCGGGCTTTAACTTCAGGTTTATATTTGGGAGAAAATTGAATCTATTGAATAATAGCATCATAATATTCTGGTAAAATAGGTTGTAATTTTGGTTTTTTTTTTTGCTTTAGCTCGTTTTTCTCTTTTTTCTTCTTGTATTTTTTCTTTTTCAATAACATCATCTTTAAAGTGTTTTAATTCTAATAAAATTTGTTTTAACTCACTATTTTCTGTTATTAACCCTTCTATTTGATTATTTAATTTAACATTTTGGTTATAAATAACCTCATTTTGAGAACTTAATATTTGAGTATTTTTTAAAATACATTCATAAAGTTTTGAAATAAGAGGATTTTGTATTTCGGGAAATTCTTCTAGTAAATTTTCAATAGAAATAGGCTTTTGTTCTATTTTTAACTTTTTTAATTCATTATCTTTAGTTTTTTTATCTAAATTAGGATTATTTTGAATATTTTTAATATTTAGTTTTACCTCCTGAATTGTTTGGCATTAGATTTATTAATTAAACTAGATTTGACAGTGCCCGTTGAAGCTTTATAGTTTTTATTAGTTATAACATAAGCGTTAAATAATTCAAATTCTTTTTTAGTTAATGTACTATGTTTAAAATAATAATTATTAATTTTTTTATTATTATAATCTTCAATAGTTTTAAAAATTAATGAATTAAAATCAATATAATTTTGAACATAATAGCTTTTAAATAAAAATTTTCTATAGTCTGCATTTTCTGCTTTTGTATTTGTTTTTAAATTTTTAAATTCTGGAGGTGTTGAAGCTACATAACGTTTTGATGCTTGAGTTCGTGATAATTCCAAAATATTTTTTGTAAGTCCCTTTTTAATTTGATTGTTTACAGCTTCAATAACTTGATTATTTTTTGATTTATTTGCTGTTATTGATAATTTAACATCATACTTATCACATAAGTTTTGAATATCTTGTGAAATATAAGTAGGGTTTGAATCGGAATGAATAATTTCGGGTATACTATGGGTATTAAATAATAATTGATATAATTCAATTATTAAATCATCTGTAACATAAGCATATTGTTTAGTATATCGATTATATTCATTGTTTTTTTTATAATAAAACCTATAATAGCTTTAGTTTTTAAATTAAGTATTAAAAATAATGAGATGTTTTTAGTAAAAAATGTTTCATCAACACACCATGCATTATAATTAACACTATATTGGTTATTTAATTGGTTTTCAAACATAATAATAATAAAAATATGAATAATTTATATAAAGTGTATAAAATAATAACACATAGGCTAAAAAAGAAAATAATTTTTTTATTTTATTATAAAAGATTAAATAATAATAAATTAATACATTAATAAATTATAAAAATATAAATTTAAAAATACTTATTAAATTTATAAATTATATTCTTTTTTATAAAAAAAACACAAAAAGAAAGTTTCACGTAAACGCAAAACTTTCTTTTTATTGGGGGTATATAATTTCCTAAAGATAATTAATTTCTAAAATTAATGTTATATTTTGTAATCCATCTATTTTTCAATACTCAATACAGCAATAAAAAAAAATTGATGGGTTATAAAGTATCTGTGGTTTTTATAGTTTCTTAATTCAAAGGATAAGGGTTATAAATCACCCATTTTATAAATATAATATAAATAGTGGAATAAATACCAACACAAATTATATGAATCACGTATAGCTTTTGTCAAAGTATTAGTTTCTGTTATAATATAATAATTATAACTTTCAAAATTTTTTTATATTTAAAAATTATATTATGGATTACAATAAATATAAAATAAATAATAAAATTTATTATTTATTTTATATTTATTTCTAATTATATATTATTTCTAATTATATAATTAGAAATAAATATATCTTAAATTAATTAATATTATTTTTTTAATAAGTTTTAAAAATTAGTATAATTATTTTTATTTATATTTTTGTTATTTAAGTAATTTATTAAATATTTAATAAATTACTTAAATAACAAAAATCAATTATTTCACTATTAATTAAATAGTTAGAAAATAATTTTTAATAATTTATTTTGATATAAATTTTTATATCAAAATAAATTATTAAAAATTTTTATTATAATTTATCAACAGTATCAAATTCAAATTTAATCTCTTTCCATACTTCACAAGCTGCAGCTAATTCAGGACTCCATTTACAAGCAGCGCGGATAACATCACCACCTTGAGCAGCTAAATCACGTCCTTCATTTCGAGCTTGTGTACAAGCTTCTAAAGCAACACGGTTAGCAGCAGCTCCTGGAGCATTACCCCATGGGTGTCCTAATGTTCCACCACCAAATTGTAAACATGCATCGTCACCAAAGATTTCAACTAATGCAGGCATATGCCATACATGAATACCACCTGAAGCTACTGGAATAGTTCCTGGAAGTGAGACCCAATCTTGCGTAAAATAAATACCACGACTACGATCTTTTTCAATGTAATCGTCACGCATTAAATCAACAAAACCTAAAGTGATCTCACGTTCACCTTCTAATTTACCTACAACTGTACCTGAATGTAAATGATCACCTCCCGACATACGTAAAATTTTTGCTAATACTCGGAAATGAATACCATGATTACGTTGACGATCAATAACTGCATGCATTGCACGGTGAATATGTAATAATAATCCACTTGCACGACAGAAATGTGCTAATGAAGTATTAGCTGTAAAACCACCAGTTATATAATCATGCATAACAATTGGAACACCTAAATCTTTAGCAAATTGTGCACGTTCCATCATTTGTTCAGATGTTCCTGCTGTAGCATTTAAATAATGCCCTTTAACTTCACCAGTTTCAGCTTGAGATTTATAAATAGCTTCAGCAGTAAATAAAAAACGATCGCGCCAACGCATAAATGGCTGAGAGTTTACGTTTTCATCATCTTTTGTAAAATCAAGACCACCACGTAAACATTCATAAACAGCACGACCATAATTTTTAGCTGAAAGACCTAATTTTGGTTTAATTGGTTAAACTAGAGCGGGTATTACTACCCAAACCCCGTCGACAGATCCGGACATGAGACTTTCACCTCATCCGGCTCCTGCAAATAATGTTATTATATTAAAACAAGTTTTGGTAAGTTTTAAAACAAAGGACTATTATAAATAAAATTTTTAGTTTTTATTTAGTTTTGTTTCTTCTTTGTTTAGTTTTGTTTAGTTTAGTTTAATTCCTAATTATTGTTTTAGTAGAATTTTTGTTTTGTTATCTGTGTTGGTTTTTAAAATGTGACAGTGTCTGTGTAAAAGTTGTAGATTTTTATATTGATCAGGTCCTCCATGACTTGAGGGAATGATATGATCCACTTCTAAAACATCTGTAGGTAAGAATTTTACATTACAAATAGGACAGATTGCATTTTGTACTTTTAATAGTCTTTTTACTCTGGTATTTTGAATACCGTGGAGATTTGTTTTAATCGTCCAGTAGATGTGATCGCCATTATAGACCGAAGCTTTACCTTTTACCTTGACATATTTTTGTTTCTTAACCCATTGAATACGAGGTAACCAGTTTTCTTTAATCTTTGATCCTTTATCTATCTTTTTACCTGTAAGAATCCAATTATCAATATAAGTGCTATTGTCAAACCTGTAGGACTTTCCAGAAGGAAAATATTTTTCCTTAATGGTTGTACGACCATGGAGACGATCTCGGCGGAAGACCCATGATCTGATGATTTGCCAAATTAAGTTGTCCACCTTATGAAAGGTTTCTTTACATTCACAAAATTTATAATAGTTTGCCCATCCCAGGATGATGGGACGTAAAGTTTCGATTAAATCATAAGAAGATATTGATCTGTTTTTTCTAGTGATATTTCCTATTTTTTGTATGATTGATGTAACACTTGATTTAGCCGGATAAATTTTGATTTTTGTTTGATTATTTCGTTGAATACTAATAAATTGGAATCCCAGAAAATTAAAGCCTTCACTTGAACAGACTATTTTTGTTTTAGTTGTGTTTAGTTTTAGTTTTGGTTTTGTGTTAAGCCAGTCTTCTATAAATAGTTTTGACTTTTCGATAATTTCTTTGGATTTATGTAGTATTACAAAATCATCAGCATATCTTATTAAAGAGATAGATTTCATTTTATCGCGGCGACTAATTCCTTTAGTAGTTATATGTTCACATACCCAATTCTTTAGGTCGTATTCTATTCCATGTAAAGCAACATTTGCTAAAAATGGACTTATGATTCCACCTTGTGGTGTGCCTGTAATATTAGGTGTTATTGAAACGAATTCTGGATTAGCATATGGGGGTTCCATAATACCGGCTTCTAGCCAAGCTTTTATTTGAGATTCTATTTCCGGAAGAGTGTCTATTTTAGTAAGGATATAATAATGATCGATGTTGTCAAAGCATCCTTTTATATCTGCATCTAAAATATATTTCTTGTAAACTGATTTTTTGTTAGTGTTTGCTAGGTTTAAATATATAGCTTCTACAGCGTCTTGACATCTTCGACCTGGACGAAAGCCATAACTATTGGGTTCAAATTTTGATTCCCATTCTGGTTCTAGTGCTAGTAATAAAAGTGATTGTTTAGCACGGTCCATTACGGTTGGTATTCCGAGTGGTCTTTTTTCCGTGACAGTTTTTGGAATATATACTCTTTTAATAATATCAGCTTTACCATCAATTCTTAAGTTTTTAACTAGTAAAATTTTGTCAGTTGGAGTGGTATAAAGTTTTCCATCCATTCCTGGAGTTTTCTTACCTGTATTGTAAGAAGTGACTCTTCTTACAGATAACAATTTAGAGTCTAAACTGTTAATTATAACTTTTTGAAGATTTCTTACGAGCTTCTTATTGTTATTTAAACTTGCTTTGTATATACGTTCTTGATATCGAAGTACTCTCTGTTCAACTTTGTGCCATTGAATATCTTCCCATGTGATGTTCACAATAATATGTTATCTCCTTCGCATAAAATAATAAATTATTTACTGAATATACGTCTGCATATTTGAAACACCTAAAGCGAGGCATTTCAACTTTGGCTTCTTATATTCATCCATAACAATTAATCCATAACCTGTTAATGAGCAAGTTCCTATAATGTATAGGATGATTAATTGTCTTCTCCTGTTTCATAGTTTTATTTCATTCTTAATTTAGGTCGCCACACTACACAGAGATGTCTCCTTATTTAAAAGGATTTCCTAGTCAGAGTAGGGATGCAAAACTACCTGATGACATTTATCAAATTATATTTGAAATCTACCTAAGATATATACATATATCTTGCTTACTTTCGATAGCTCTATGCTTAAATGACTACGACAATTTATGTCGACGCTAATGAACCATGTTAAGATACTCATACCCTTTGCTAAATCTCCTCGACATTACCGAGTTACCAATGATATGAGGTTAATGCTAGGACACTAAGAGGAATTTTACCTCATAAAACTATAATTCTACTTACGTAGCTTAGTTTTTGTACGGTATCGAACCCTAAGGTTTGATAACGTTTTTATCACTAAGAACGGATCGCACTACAACCTAATAAACCTCGCCCATATTTATTTAATTTATCACGTTCAACTTGAATACCATGTGGTGGTCCTTGAAAAGTTTTAGTATAAGCTGGTGGAATACGTAAATCTTCCAAACGTAAAGCACGTAATGCTTTAAAACCAAAAACATTACCTACAATTGAAGTAAATAAATTTGTAACAGATCCTTCTTCAAATAAATCTAATGGATATGCAATATATGCAATATATTGATCATCTTCTCCTAATGGTTCAATATCATAACAACGACCTTTATAACGATCTAAAGATGTTAAACCATCTGTCCATACAGTTGTCCAAGTACCTGTTGATGATTCTGCAGCTACTGCTGCACCAGCTTCTTCTGCAGGTACTCCTGGTTGAGGAGTCATACGAAAAGCTGCTAAAATATCAGTATCTTTTACTTGATAGTCAGGTGTATAATAAGTTAAACGATAATCTTTTACACCGGCTTTAAAACCAGTACCTGCTTTAGTTTCAGTTTGTGGAGCCATTTTTAATAATGTTAATTTAATTAATTGACTATTCGATCTACCCAAAGAATTTAAAATGTATATTTTAAATTATATTTTTATTTTTCAATATTTGCTAAAGAAATAGCATTTGCAATTTTTTTTATAACTTTATTTTTCCAATTAACTTTACGTTTATTTTTTTTTGATTTTGAAGTTTTTTTTTTCGGTACTGCCATTGTTTTTTATTTAATTTAAACTTAATATTATTATAATATAATATTAAATTTATGTCAATAAATTTAATATTATATTATAATAATATTAAGTTTAAATTATATTATAATTTTAAATAAAAACACAATAAAGAATTATATTATTTAATAATTTTTTATAAATAGTTTTAAGTATACCTGGTTTGACATATATTGTTAATAATTAATATAATTATAATATCCTTTTTTTCTTTTTTTTTACTTTGTTTTTGAAATTACAAATTTATTTGTACATTATCTTATAAATTATAAATAAATTATAAATAAATTATAAATCTAATAATAAATAAGATTAGACTAAGACTAGAATAAGACTAAAATTAGATTAGAACTATAAATAAATTAAATGAAGAAAATCTAAATAATATTAATAATTAAATTTACTAAAACTTAATATAGATAGTTAAAAATTTAATTATTATAATAATATAACCAATATAATATATGTCTGAAAACACTAAATTAGAAAGTCGCCCAGTATTTCCTTTTACATCTATTGTAGGTCAAGAAGAAATGAAATTAGCTTTAATTTTAAATGTGATTGATTCAAAAATAGGTGGTGTTATGGTAATGGGAGATAGGGGTACAGGTAAATCAACAACAGTTAGAGCATTAAGTGATCTACTACCAAATATAGAAATGGTTGAAAATGATCCATTTAATTCAGACCCCAATGATCCTGAATTAATGAGTGAAGAAATTGCTATTAAAATTAAAAATAAAGAAATTTTGAAAACTGAAATAAAACAAATACCAATGATTGATTTACCTTTAGGAGCAACAGAAGATAGAGTTTGTGGAACAATTGATATGGAAAAAGCTTTAACAGAAGGAATAAAAGCTTTTGAACCTGGTTTATTGGCATCAGCAAATAGAGGTATATTATATGTTGATGAAGTTAATTTATTAGATGATCATTTAGTAGATGTTTTATTAGATTCAGCAGCTTCTGGCTGGAATACAGTAGAACGTGAAGGTATATCAATAAGTCATCCAGCTCGATTCATTCTTGTTGGTTCTGGCAATCCTGAAGAAGGAGAACTTAGACCTCAATTATTAGATAGATTTGGTATGCATGCTGAAATTAAAACAGTTAAAGAACCAGAATTACGTGTTCAAGTTGTTGAACAAAGATCTTATTTTGATTTAAATCCTTTTGAATTTAGAAAAAATTATAATGATTCACAAAATATTTTAAAAGAAAAAATATTAAAAGCTCGTGCATTATTAAAAGAAGTAAATTTAGATTATGATTTTCGTATTAAAATTTCACAAATTTGTTCTGAATTAAATGTTGATGGTTTAAGAGGTGATATTGTAACCAATAGAGCTTCAAAAGCATTAACTGCTTTTGAAGGACGTACTGAAGTAACTGCTCAAGATATTTTTAAAGTAATACCATTATGTTTAAGACATCGTTTACGTAAAGATCCATTAGAAACAATTGATTCTGGTGATAAAGTTCGTGACGTTTTTAAAAAAATTTTTAACTAATATTTTTGAATTCAAGATAAAAAGATATATATATTTTATATGAAGGAATTTTTTAAATGAAAAATTTTTTAACATATCTTTCAACTGCACCTATAATTGCTTTTGTTTGGATTAGTTTTACTGCCGGTTTATTAATAGAAATTAATCGTTTTTTTCCTGATCCATTAGTATTTTCATTTTAATTATAGTATAATTACACGCCTTGTAGGATTCGAACCCACGACCCCTGGTTTTGGAAACCAGTGTTCTACCAACTGAACTAAAGGCGCTATTTTATATTTTATTTTTATTGATAATATAATAATTATATTATCAATAAAAATAAAATATAAAAATTAAAAAATTATTTAAGTGAATAATAAAAATAAATAATTAAATTCTATTTAAATTCAATTATTTAAAGTTTATGAAAATAGAACTTATATTATCTAAATTAAAAATAATTATATTTATTTATTTATAACAAATTACAAAATAATTTTAAATATTCATAATTTTGAACAATCACAACCATTTAATTTGTAGAGATTTTAAAACTATTAGGTTTAAACTTATAAATTATTTTTATTAATAGATTATCAAAGGTTAAAAAATTTAAAATAATTTTATTTTAAAATAAGAAAGATATAAATAATTTTATTTCTAAATAAAATAATTTTATATAAATAAAATTATTAAAAATACTTTAATAACAAATATTTAAAAAAAAGTAATTTTCTTTATAAATCTGAAAAGAAAAAACTAAATTAATTAAGTTTTAATATGCATATTAAAGAAAAAGATAATCAAATTATAATTTAAATTCTTAAGACAAAAAGATTAGAGGGGGTTTTTAAATTAATTAATTATTTTATTTAAAATATAAAATATGACTGAAAAAGACTTTAAAAAAAGTAAAATTAAACTAAAAATTAATTAATAAAAAAGACTTAAAAATAAAAGATAAAATTTTTTTACTCCCTATTTTTTATAAACACAAATAAATAAGTATAATTTAATAAAAACTTTTATAACTTTTAAGTTTTTTAATATAATAAATTTATTATATTAATTTTCTAATTAAAAAAAGTTAAATTTTAAAAAGGAGAATAAGATGACCCGAGTAAAACGTGGTTTTGTTGCTCGTAAAAGACGTAAAAAAGTATTAAAAATAACAAAAGGTTTTCGTGGTAGTAGCTCTATTTTATTTCGTTCAGCAAATCAAAAAAAAATGAAAGCTTTAAAATTTTCATATCGTGACCGTCGTAAAAAAAAAATTGATTTTAGAAATTTATGGGTTTCTAGAATCAATATAGCTAGTCGCCTTTATGATTTAAACTATAATCAATTAATCTATAAATTAAAAAAATTTAATATTCATATTAATCGTAAATGGTTAGCTCAACTAGCTGTGAAGGATCAAAAAATATTTTACGAATTAATAAAACAAATACAAATTTAAAATAAAAATGAAAAAAAGATATAATTTAAAAAAACAAATAAAAAAAACTTTAAATACTAAAATAATTATAAATAAAAAAAATAATCAAAATAATTTTTTTCAAGGAACTATTGATTATAAAAATTTACAATTATTAAGGCAATTTATTAGTTTTGAAGGTAAAATTTTACCAAGAAATTTAACTGGATTAAACGCAAAAGAACAAAGAAAAATGGCAAATTCAATAAAAATAGCAAGAGTAGCTGGTTTATTACCATTTATAAATCAATAGGAGAATATAATTTATGAGTAAATATAGAGGACCCCGTTTAAAATTAGTTCGTAAATTAGGTCAATTACCAGCATTAACAAACAAAAATTCTAATAAAATAAATACACCAGGACAACATGGTCAACCAAATATTAAATTTTTAAAAAAATTATCTCCATATGGATTACGTTTATTAGAAAAACAAAAAATACGTTTTAATTATAATATTAATGAAAGACAATTAGTTCGTTATATAAAACAAGCAAAAAAAGCAAATGGTTCTACAGGTGAAATTTTATTAACTTTATTAGAAATGAGATTAGATAATACTATTTATCGTCTAGGTATGGCACCATCAATATTAGCTGCTAGACAATTGATTTCTCATGGTCATATTTTAGTAAATAAACAAAAAGTTAATATTGCTAGTTATTCATGTAAAATTAAAGATATTATTTCAGTTAAAAATAAGGAATGTTCAAAAGAATTAGTAAAAAAATTAATTGAAAAATGTGAAAATAAAGTACCTGATCATTTAAATTTTAATAAAGAAAATTTAGTAGGGGTTGTAAATGGATTAATTAATAGAAATTCAATTGGTTTAGAAATAAATGAATTATTAGTTGTTGAATATTATTCACGTAATTAAATAAATTTAAAGGAGTTTTAATTAATGTTAAAAAATTTTAATAATAAAATAATTGCAACAGGACGTAGAAAATCATCAATTGCAACAATCGAGTTAATTCCAGGTAATGGTCAGTTTATAATAAATAATAAATCAGGCATATTTTATATGCAAGAAAATATTTATTTAATTATTCAAATGCAATCATCTTTAAACTTTATTCAATTAAAAGATAAATTTGATATTAATATTAATGTTAAAGGTGGTGGATTAGTTGGACAGGCTAGTGCTATTAAATTAGCAATTTCGCGTGCTTTATGCTTATTTCAAAATAATTATAGAAAATCATTAAAATTAAAAGGTTTCTTAACTAGAGATTCACGAGTGAAAGAAAGAAAAAAATATGGTTTAAAAAAAGCTCGTAAAGCACCCCAATTTTCAAAACGTTAATAATTATACAAAGTAACTAAATTTCTTATATTATTAAATTAATTTATTTAAATAAATTAATTTAATAATAATTAAGTCGATTGTTTAATATATAATTATTTTAAGTTATATATTAAAATATTTAATATAAATAAAAAAAATGTCTAAAAGCGTAGAACAAATTATTGAACAATTAAAAACATTAACTTTATTAGAATCAACAGAATTAGTATCTCAAATTGAAGAAGTATTTGGTGTAGATTCATCAGTACCTACAGGAGGCATGGTATTAGCTAATACTGAAAAAGCTGGTGAAGAAGTTATTGAAGAAAAAACAACTTTTGACGTTATTGTAGAAGATGTTGCTTCAGATAAACGTGTGGCTGTATTAAAAGTGATTCGTAAATTAACATCTTTAGGTTTGGCAGATGCTAAAGCATTTACAACAGCTTTACCAAAAACATTAAAAGAAGGTGTTTCTAAAGAAGAAGCAGACGAAGCAAAAGCATCATTAGAAGCAGCTGGTGCAAAAATAACTATCAATTAATAATTAGGCCTAATCGGACTCGAACCGATGACTTATTGCTTGTAAGGCAACCACTCTACCAACTGAGTTATAGGCCTATTAACTATTAAATATTATATTATAAATTATTAAATAAGTCAACCTCAATTTAATAGTTTATAATATAATATTTTTATAAATTTAAAATTATTATTAATATATGTTATCAAATACAAAATTTATTTTTATTCAAAATATATTTTATAAATATAAAATATTAAATATTATTTGTAATAAAAAATTTTATTCAAAAATTTATAATCCTTTAATAAACTTTAAAATACCTAATTTTTTAGATATACAAAGAGAAAGCTTTAAAAAGTTTTTAAAAAAAGGATTAATTAATGAATTTAAATATTTAAAAACAATAACAAATTCAAATAAAACTATTGAAATAATATTTTATATACAAAAATATAAATTAACTAGACCAAAATGGACTATTAGACAATCCATTTTTAAGCGTAAAAATTATAGTTGTCAGCTTTTTGTTCCATTACAAATAATTAATCATAATACTAAAGAATCTATTATTGATTGGTTATTATTAATGAATTTACCATTAATGACAAAAAATGGTCATTTTATAATCAATGGTTCTCCTAAAATAATAATGAATCAAATTATAAGAAATCCTGGTATTTATTTTCAAAAACTAATAAAACAAGATCAACAAATTTGTTATTCTGCGGATTTTATTGCAGAAAGAGGGACATGGTTAAGATTAGAAATTGATAGTAAAAACTTTGAAATTTGGGCAAAAATGAAAAAAACTTCTAAAATTCCAATAAATATTTTTTTACGTTGTTTAGGTATAAATTTACCTATTTTTAATAATTATTTAAAACTATATAAAACAAATTTTAGTATTGAATATAATACTATTAAATTATTAATGGATAAAAAAAAAAAAGTATCTATTTTAAGTAAAAAAAATTTTTTTTTAAATACTAATAAAAATATAAATTTAAATAATTTAAATAATAATTTTAATAAATTATTTAAAAAACTTTCATTAAAATCAAAATTAGAAAATAGAAATATTAATTTAAACGAAATCGGAACAAAATTTTTATATGAAAAATTTTTAAACCCTCGTTTATATAATTTATCAAAACTTGGAAGATCAAGCATTAATAAAAAATTAGGTATAAATATATCTAAAGAATATACTTTATTAACAGCTAAAGATATTTTATTTTCTTGTTTTTATTTAATACAATGTGTCAAAGGTATTGAAATACCGACGGATATAGACGATTTAAAAAATCGTCAAGTTAGATCATCTGGTAAAATTATTCAAATTCAATTATCTATATCAATATTAAGATTTGAAAAAATTGTTCGTGATAAATTAATTTTAAATGAACAATTAAATAAATCCAAAAATATTATTTTTGGATATAATAATTTAGCAAATGGATTCTTTATAAATCAATATATACCAAATTCTATAATACTAATAAAAAAAGATGAACAAATTTTAATAAAAAAAAATTATTATATTAATCAAAAATTAAATCTAAATAATTTTTATAATATAAAGAAACTTAATCTTTTAAATTTATTTAAATTTAATTTTTATAATAAAAAAAATATAATTTCTTTGTCATCGCTTATTTTAAATTCAGAAACAAAAAAATTTAAATTTAAAAATAAAAAAAATCTAAATTTAAATTTAGAAATTATAATAAATTCTAAATTATTTAATAATTTTTTAAGGGATTTTTTTAATATTAATCCGTTAGTTCAATTATTAGATCAAACTAATCCACTCGCTGAAATAACTCATAAACGTAGATTAAGCTCTTTAGGACCTGGAGGAATTAGTCGTGATACAGCAGGCATGGCTATTAGGGGTATACACCCTACACATTATGGACGTATTTGTCCTATTGAGACACCAGAAGGACAAAATGCAGGTTTAGTAAATTCCTTTACTACTTATTCTAATTTAAATTTTAAAGGTTTTATTGAAACTCCATTTTATAAAATATATAAGGGATTTATACAGATAAATCTTGGATTATTTTTACTTTCTTCAAATCAAGAACAAAACTTTCATATTGCACCAGGTGATATCAAAAAAAATAGTTTAAATTTTTTACCTAATAAAGTAGATATACCTTGCAGACAATTAAAAGAATTTAAAAAAATTTCTCGGAATAAAATGAATTATATAGCAATAAATCCTATTCAAATGATTTCTATTGCAACATCACTGATACCATTTTTAGAACATAATGATGGCAATAGGGCTTTAATGGGTTCTAATATGCAAAGACAAGCTGTACCTATTTTAAAAGCTAATTTTCCTATTGTTGGAACTGGTTTAGAATCAAATATTATTGCAAATAGTAATTATGGAATCCAAGCAAAATATAGTGGATTAGTTACATATATTGACGGTAAACAAATTATTATTTCTAGTTCTAAAAATTTTATTTTAAATCCTTTATTAAAACCTTTATATAAATTTAAAAATTTATATAAAGGTTTTAATAAAAAAAATAAAAATAATAAAAATAATAAAAATAATTTAAAAAAAATCAATAAAGGTTTTTATAATAATAATAATTATGAAACTATTAATAAAAATAAATATATTAAAATTACAAATAATTTATTAAATTTTAATAAAGTTGTTTATTTAGATTGTTTATTAAATAATAAAGAACAAAAAAATAATTTAAAACAAAACTCTTTATTTCTATTATTTTCACTTATTTCAAAAAAAAATAGTTCTACTTTTTCTTTTATTTTTTGTAAAAAAAAAAGAAAAAGTAGAACTATTTTTAATAATATTAAAAATAAAAAATACTTTAAATTAAATAATTATTCTTTACTAAATACAAAAGGTGTTTATAAAATTTTTAATTTGACTGTTCAAAATTCTAGTTTATATAGTTTTGAACTTATTAGTCTTTATTCAGATAAAGTAGTTTATAATCAAAAAATATCAAAAATAAAAAAATTTGTATCAAAAAATAATTTATTTTTATTAAAAAAATTTAAAAATAAAAATATTATAAAGTATTATTCTAAATTAATAATTAATAAAAATCCATTAATAAGGTATTTAATAATAAATTTTTTAAATAATTTTCATATTAAACAAAATAAATATTTAAAAAAATTAAAACCTTATAAAATTATTTTACCTATTTATTTTAATATTTTATTAAATAAAATTAATTTATTATATAATTTTAATTTTATAAATACAAAATTAAATAAAATAAGTATTACTAACTTTGATAATCTTAATAATTTTAATATTAATAAAAAAAAATATTTTTTTAATTCTTTAAAAATAAAAAATTATAATTTGTTTACAAATAAAAAATTACTAAAAAAACTAATAATTAAAAATTATTATAAAGATAAAAATTTTTTATACTATAAGTATTTTAATTATACAAATAATTTTGATTTTAAATTTATATATTTTTATGATTTCAAAAAATTTAATTTTCAATCCAATTGTATTTTAAAAAAAATTAATTATAAAAAGAAATTAATTAATGTAAAATATACCTGTAATCCATTTTTTCGTTCAAATCAAGATACTTATGTAGTACATCGACCTATTGTAAAAACTGGACAATGGGTGCAACGTGGTGATATTTTAGCAGATAATTCGACAAGTAGTCAAGGAGAATTATCAATAGGTCAAAATATTTTAGTTGGTTATTTACCTTGGGAAGGCTATAATTTTGAAGATGCTGTTTTAATTAATCAACGTTTAGTTTATAATGATATTTTTACTAGTTTACATATTGAACGTTATGAAACTGAAATTAGAGAAACTCAATTTGGACCAGAAGAAATAACGCCTAAACCAAATGAAAAAAATATATTTAATTTTCTTGATAATCAAGGTATTATTAAATCAGGTACTTGGGTTAAGGAAGGAGATATTTTAGTTGGAAAAAATTCACCTATTGGTAAAAAAAAATTATCAGCATATGAAAAATTACTTTATGATATAATAGGTAAATCTATACCTAAAAAAAAAGATACTTCATTACGGGTGCCTTTAGGTATTAAAGGACGTGTTATTCATGTTGAAATTATAGAAAAAGAACTAAGTTCTAATTTAAATAAAAAAAAAAATATAAAATTAAATAAAAAAAATAATATAAAATTAAATAAAAATTTTTTTATTTATAAATTTTTAAAAAAAAAGTTATTTAATATTAATAATAAAAATTTAAAAATACATCAGTGTAATTTATATTTTAATAAACAAAGTTTTTTAATGAATAAAAAATTAAAAAAAAAAATAAACAATATTTTTTATTTAAAAAATTTTATTAATTTTTATTATAAAAGTAATAAAAAAAATAACTTAAAATTATCATTTAATATTAAAACTTTTTTAATAAAACAAAAAAAAAATGATCTTATACTTTTTAGAAAAAGACAAAAAATATTATTGTTTCCTATTTTTCTTTTTTTAAAACAAAAATCAAAGTTAAAAATAAACTATTTAAAAATATTTCATAATTCTTTTATATTAAATAATTTAAAAAATTCTGATTTTTTTAATAATAATATTTTTTATTTTTTAAAAAATAAAAGTAGTAATTTTTTTACAACCTATTTATATAAAATTGCTTTTAAAAATAAAATAAAAAATAATATAAGTGAATTTGGGTCACTAAGTAAATTTTTAGGTTGGTTTAAAAATAATAAATCAATTGATAAAATAAATAAAATACAAACTAATAATATAAAATTAAAAAAACCATTAAAAGTAATAATTTATATTGCTGAAAAAAGAAAAATTCAAATTGGTGATAAAATAGCTGGCCGACATGGAAATAAAGGAATTGTATCTAATATTTTACCATGTGAGGATATGCCTTATTTACCAGATGGTACACCATTAGATTTAGTTTTAAATCCATTAGGAGTACCATCACGTATGAATGTAGGACAAATTTTTGAATCCTTATTAGGATTAGCTGGAACATATTTAAATCAATGTTATAAGATACAACCATTTGATGAAATCTATGGTTCTCAAGCTTCTCAAAGTTTGGTTTATTCAAAATTATATGAAGCTAGGATTAAAACAGGGCAATATTGGTTATTTAATCCTAATTATCCAGGTAAAATTAAGTTATTTGATGGACTTACAGGTAATTGTTTTGAACAACCTAGTACAGTAGGTAAAGCCTATATTTTAAAATTAATTCATCAAGTAGATGAAAAAATTCATGCGAGATCAACAGGACCATATTCCTTAATAACTCAGCAACCATTAAGAGGTAGATCAAAACAAGGTGGTCAACGAGTAGGGGAAATGGAAGTCTGGGCTTTAGAAGGCTTTGGAGCATCTTATATCTTACAAGAATTATTAACTATTAAATCAGATGATATTGATGGAAGAAACAAATTAACAAAATCAATACTTAATAATAAACCAATGGAATGTGGAACACCTGAATCTTTTAAAGTTTTAATTCGAGAATTACAAGCGCTTTGTTTAGATATTTCTATTTATAAATCAAACTTGTCTGGAAAATCTGAAAAAATAAATATAAATTTTTAATCAAAATCATAGTATATACTAGGATTTTGATTAAAAATTTATATATTTATAAAGTATTTTTATATTAGTGATATAGTAAAATAAAAAAGTATAATAAATAGAAATTATTTATAACCTAAAATAAACTATTATAAAAACAAAAAGGTCATATGATATGAATATAAATTTTTTAATTAATAAATATGAATATGAATTTTTAAAATTCCAATCTATTCGAATAAGTTTAGCATCGCCAAAAAAAATAAAACAATGGACAAAAATAAATTCTAGTAATAGTATTGATTTAAATAAATCAAAAGTTTTAAATCCAAAAACATTTAATTATAAAACATTAAAACCTGAAAAAGGTGGCTTATTTTGTGAAACTATTTTTGGTTCTTTAAATAATTTATCTAATAGACGATATAAATTAGGTTATATTGAATTAATTTTTCCAGTCACTCATATATGGTATTTAAAAGGTTCCATTAGTTATATTTCTATTATTTTAAATTTAAAAAAAAAAAATTTGGAATCTGTTATATATTGTTTAAAATTTTTATCAACTCAAGTAAAATCTTTTCATTATAATTTAAATTATATTAATTTTTCTTCTGTATTACAAACTAATTTAATTTACACTAAATCTATTTTAAATTCATCGATATTTAAATCAAATTATAATTTTTTATCATCATTTGATTATCAATTTTGTTATTTAATTAAAAATTTATATCAAAAATTTAAACAAAATAATAAAAATATAAAAAAAAAGAAGATTATTTTTTTGAATTCGAATAATAAAATATATTTAAATTTAAAAAAACAAAAATATAAAACTTTTTTAAAATTTAATAGATTAAATAAATTAAACAATATAATTATTGGATTAAATCAAAATTGGATTAATAATATAAAATTAAAAAATGAACCTATTATTATTGTCAAATTAAGTAATCCAATTAATCTAATATTTCATAATTTATTAAAAAATAATTTTAAATTGAATAATTTAAATTTAGTATTAAAAAATAATAAATTTAAAAATATAGTTTTAAATAAAAAATCTTATTCTAATGATTTTCCTCTTTTATTATTTATAAATAATAAAATATTACAAAAATTGATTTTAAATAAAAAAAAATCATGTTTTATAATAAAATCGAATATATATAAAATAAATAATAAATATTTATTTAAAACCTCAAATTTAATTGAATATAAATTAAAAAATATAAATTTAACATATAATATTAAAACAAATAAAAAAACTTATTTTAATAATATAAATATTTTTATTGATTTTTATAAATTTCAAGAACTACCTTTTCAAATGTTTCAAAGTGGTTATTATTTTTTTGATGTTACTAAAAATAATTTTAATATTAATGATAATATTCTAAGTAATTTATTTTTTGATTTAAATAAAAATCAAAAAATAAATTACTTAGAATATTTAGAAAGAAATTCAAAATTTATAAATTATAAAAATTCTTTAGAAATATTTATTTGGTTATTTTATTTAAACAATAAACAAAAACATTTTAATAATATAAATTTTAAAAAATATATTAATTTTTGTAATTATAATTTTAAAAATAATTTTTATTATTCTTATAAAAAAAAAAATAAAATATATAAATCAAACTTAACTACTAAAAAAATAAAATATATTTCTAATATTTTATCAAATTTTTATAAAAAATATTCACAATTTAATAAAAATAATTTTATTAAAAAAAATAAAATTTTTAAAATAAGATTAATTAAAAAATTACATATTCAAAAATTATATGTGAAATTAATTAAAATAAAAAATAAAATAAAATATTATAATATTAATACAATAAATAATTTAATTTTATTAGAAAACTATTATAATAAAAATTTATTAGTAAATAATATTTATAATAATAATATTAATTTAAAAATTAAAAATAAAAAGGATGATTTAAAATTAATAAATTATCAAAATAAATTAATGAATCTTATTAATTTTAAATTAATTTTAAAACAATATAATAATATTAATAATAAGAATAATAATATTAATAATATTAATAAAAATACTAATACTATTATTAATGAATATTGTTTTTCTTTAATTAAATTTCAAAATATATTAAAATCATTACACTCTAATTTAAAATTAATAATAAAGTCTAATATAGTCAAAATTATAGATAGTAAAATTCAAAATACTGAGTTTTTATTTAATATTAATAATGATAAAATAAAATTAGATAAATTAAAAAATAGTAAATATATATTTTTACTATTACAATTTGAAGATAATTTACAAGATGAAAAAATAACTTTATTAGATTTAAAATTAAAAAATAAATTAAAACGTCAATTAATTAAAGAATTTTATTTATATAAAAAAAAAGATATTTTAGTTTCAAATGAAAAAAAACAAAAAATAAATAATATTAAAATATTATTTATTCCTAGATTATTAAAAATAAATAAAAAATTATTTAATTTTAATAAAAAATATAATTATAATCTTAAAAATATTTTAAAAAATCCGTTAGGAAATAATAAATTTCGTCAATTTATTACTTATATATTATTTAATACGATTCAAAAAAGTTTAATTATTTGTAAAATTAAATTATTTAAAAAAAGTGTAATACAACAAAATAATTCAAAATTATTATTATATAATGAAAAAAAGCAATTAATTACATTTTTTTTTAATAACTACGGGCAATTAATAGAGTTAATAGGCCAAAATATTATTTTTAATTCTTTAAATAATTTGTTTTCTAAACAAAATAGTTCAGATATAAAAAACTATAAAAATAATAATTTTATAAATGATAGTAATTTTTTTGATTTATATGATTTTGATTTAAAAGAAAAAAATATAATTAATTTTCAAATAAAACATCCTATTTGGTTAAATAAATTAAATGATAATTTAAATAGTATTTCTTATATTTGGCTAGATAAAAAATACTTAATTTTTTTACAAAAACAAACGAAATATTTTGATTTAAAATCATGTCTCGATATTTTACAAAAAAATTTTAAATACTTATTAAAAAACGATATTGATCAAAAGTTTTTTGACTGCTATTTTTCAAATAAAAATAATAATATTATTAAAACTAAAAAATTAATATTAAATAATAATAAAAATTTAATTAATACTAATTTTTCTATTTCTAAAAATAATATATTTCAGAAACTAATTGCTTTTTCTGGTATTTATGATGATTTTTTTATAAATTATATTTATAATTTTAAGTATATCAAATATGAAAAAAAAATAAACAAAAATACAAAATTTATTAATAATAATTATCAAATAAATTTAAGACAAAAAACCCAATATAAAATAATCAAACTATTGTTAGATAAATTAAAAATAGATAATATTTTTGGTAGTATTTATATTGATATAAAAAATATATTTTGGCATTATAAATTAAAAAAATTTTTATTTAAACCTTTGATTATATATGAAGATAAATATTTTATTTATGAACAATATATATTTTTTGATACTTTTAAAAATAATTTAAATAATACAAATAATACAAATAATACAAATAATAATTTAAAATATTTTGATGTTACTAAATCATTAGAAAAATTTATATTAAAAAATCAATTTTTTTTTAATAAATATTATACTATAAGCCAATTTTTTTTATGGAATACTCAAACAGATTGGGAAATATTTTTATTTTATATGAATCAATCTATTTTTATAAATGACATAATTATTCCTTCTTATATTGATCGTAGTATATCGTTCGATCAACCTAAAATAGGCGCTATTGCAATACAAAAGATTTTAAAAAATTTTAATAATAGTTTTTTTATATTAAAATCAGAACAGGAAACATCTTTCTTAAAAAATGAAGAATTGTTTATTAATTTTTATTTAAAAAACAATTATAATAAAACATTAATTTTAAATTCTATATTAAATAGTAAAGAACAACAAAAAAATAATAATGTAAATTTAAAAATAATAAAAACTAAAAAAAATATAAAATTTAATTATTATAGTTATTTTAATATGTATAATGATTTTAATAATAATAAAAAAATTATTTCAATTGAATTATTAATTAATAATATAAAAGATAAAATTAGTAATTTAAATAAACAAATAAAATATTATGAAGATTTTTTAAAATTTCGAATTTTTTTTAATTTATCTGAATCAAAAATCAAAGTTGAAAAAAAAAGTATACAAAATTTTAAAAATAATAATATATTTAAATTAAAAAAATATAATAAATTTATTAAAATTTTTAGAAAATTAGAAACTTTAAGTTCAGTTAGAGCTAATTTATTCCGTCGCCTAAAATTATTACAACCTTTTTTAAAACAGGAAATCAAAGTAGAATGGATGATATTAAATATTATTCCTGTTCTACCTCCAGATTTAAGACCTATTCTTGTTTTAGATAATCAACAAGTAGCTGTTTCAGATTTAAATAAATTATATCAAAAAGTAATTTTTCGAAATGAACGATTAAAACGTTTATCGAGAGATTTTTTTTCTTTAAATATTTCGCCTGAAATGCGTTATGCTCAAAGGTTATTGCAAGAATCAGTAGATGCTTTAATTGAAAATGGTAAAGCGGATTCAAAAATATTTACATCATCAAATAAAAGACCATTAAAATCATTATCAGATATGATAAAAGGAAAAAAAGGAAGGTTTCGTCAAAATTTATTGGGTAAAAGAGTTGATTATTCTGGTCGTTCAGTGATTGTTGTTGGACCAACTTTAAAATTATATGAATGCGGATTACCGCAAGAAATGGCAATAGAATTATTCCAACCTTTTTTAATACGTCAATTGTTATTAAAAAAATTTGCTAAAAATTTTATTAATGCAAAAAAATTAATTAAGATAAAATCAAAAATTATTTATGTAATTTTAAATTCTATTATGGAAAATAGACCTATTTTATTAAACAGAGCACCTACTTTACATAGATTAGGTATTCAAGCATTTAAGCCAAAATTAGTTTCTGGTCGAGCTATTTTATTACACCCTTTGGTTTGTTCAGCTTTTAATGCTGATTTTGATGGAGATCAAATGGCTGTCCATGTTCCTCTTTTTTACGAAGCATGTTCTGAAGCATGGCGTTTATTATGTAGTCGTAATAATATATTATCTCCTGCTACTGGAGAGCCTATAGTTGTACCAAGTCAAGATATGGTTTTAGGTTGTTATTATTTAACAACATTAGATACTATTAAACGTATAGAAATATTTAATTATTTTAATCTTTATTTATTTTTTAAATTAAATAATGATTTATTAAAAAACAAATTAATATTAAATAATTATAATAATTTATTTTTAATTTTTAATAATATCAATGAAGTTTTTGAATTATTTAATCAACATATATTAGCAATACATAGTTTAATTTGGTTACAATTTAATAAAAAAATTGAATTTAATTTAAATTCTCAAAATTGTTTAGAAATTCAAATTGATTTAGTTGGTAATATTAATAAAATTTATCCTGAATATCAGATATATTATAATTTAGAATTTAAGAAAAGTTTATTATATATAAAAACAACACCTGGTCGTGTATTAATAAATAAATTTATTTTTGAAATATTCTCTTGATTTAAGAAAATATTTCAAAAATAAAAGACCTATTTTATAGGTTAAAACTCTATTTAGTAAAAAAATTAATATAAAAATATATAGAAATTAAAAAATGATACAAAAGAAAAATATAAATTTAATTTACTTTAATAAAACTTTAAATAAAAGTAGATTAAAAAATTTAATTTATTGGTCAATAAATTTATTTGGAGAAAAAAAAACAGTTGATTTAGTTGAAATTTTAAAAACACTGGGTTATTCTTATTCAACAAAGGCAGGTTTATCTTTAAGTATTGATGATTTAAAAATCCCATTAATAAAAAATAAATTATTACTTAATACTGAATCAAAATTAAATTATACTAATCAAGATGTTGAAAAAGGTTATCTAACATCGATAGAATATTTTGCACAAGTTATTGATGTATGGAATAATACAAATGATATTTTAAAACAAGAAGTAATAAATAATTTTAAAATTAAGGATATATTAAATCCAGTATATATGATGGCATTTTCTGGAGCTCGGGGTAATATTTCACAAGTACGTCAATTAGTTGGTATGCGTGGTTTAATGGCTGATCCAAGTGGTCGTATTATTAATTTTCCAATTAAAAGTAATTTTCGTGAAGGTTTAACATTAACTGAATATGTTATTTCTTGTTATGGTGCTAGAAAAGGAGTTGTAGATACAGCTTTAAGAACAGCTACATCAGGTTATTTAACTCGTAGATTAGTTGATGTAGCTCAACATGTAATTATTCGTGTTTATGATTGTTTAACCGTAAGAGGTATTTTTCTAACTGATTTAAAAACAAATAATAATAAAAAACTTTTATCCTTAAAAAATAGATTAATTGGACGTGTTTTAGCAGAAGATATAACTAATATTTTACCGAGATTTAATTTACATTCTTTTTTTATTTCTAAAAATACCAATACTTATAGTTTAAAAAAATTAAAACAAAAAAAAATTGCAATTAAAAATCAGGTACTTACAACTGAATTAGTAGATAGTTTATTAAAAAATAATAAATCTATTTTAGTTAGATCATCATTAACTTGTCAAGATAAAAATTATGTCTGTCAATTATGTTATGGATGGAGTCTATCTTCTAATAATTTAGTTTCTTTAGGCGAATCTGTTGGTATTATTGCAGCTCAATCTATTGGAGAGCCTGGTACACAATTAACAATGCGTACTTTTCATACAGGAGGAGTTTTTTCTGGTCATAGTTCTAATGAAATTATTGCTAAATTTAATGGTCAAATAAATTTTCCTCAAATTGTGAATGGTAAACTGGTTAGAACAACTCACGGTAAAATTGCTTTTTTAATAAAGCAAAAAAGTTTTTTTATATTAAAATCTTATACTAAAATAAAAAAAATTAATTTACCTTTATTTACATTATTATTTGTTAAACAGGGACAAATAGTTTATAAAAATCAGACTTTAGCTCAACCCATAGGTTTTATTACTGAACTAGAACAAAGTATTGATATTTTTCAGACTATATATTCAGAATTTTCTGGTCAAATTTTTTTTAAAAATAGTAAATCAATTCAAAAATTTAATGAGATTAATAAAATAATAGATATAAATTTAATTACAAATGTAAATTCAAAAACAGGACAATTATGTGTTTTAGCTTCTCATAAACAAATTATTTTAAAACCGTTAAATTTATTTATAAAAACAGGTGATTTTATATTTTTAAATAGTTTTATTTCTTTATATAATTTTATGTTTTTAAATAGTATGAGAAAAAATAAATTAAAAAAAAATATAAAGAATTTACCATTTATTAACTTAAAAAAATTAGAGATATTTAATTTTTTTAAGTTAATAAATAATAAAAATAAACTATATTACTCTATTTTAGAATTAAATTTATTTATAAAATACGATTATTTTCAATTAACTAAACTAATAAAAAAAAAATATTTTAATCAAAATAAATTTCAAAAAGTGAATGACAATTGTAGTTTATATAGTTATATAAATAAAAATAATATTAATAATAAAGTTAATAAAATGTATTATTTATCTAATTTTAATATAAGAAAAAATTTTTATGGTTTAAAATTTGAATTATTTGTAAATTTAAATTCGGTATATAAATTGAGTTTATTTGAAAATAAAATAAAATTATATAATTTACCTATAATATTATTTTATTTTTGTATATTAAATAAAACTAAAATAAATTTATTTAATAAAAAAAATATTAATAATTATAATTATAGTTTTAAAATACCTTTTAATTTTATATTTAATTTAAATATTTTTTATAAAATTAACTTTAAAATATTTTATAATTTAAATATAAATAAATTTAATTTAAATTATAAAATATTATTTAAATTAAAAAATATAAGTTTATTTACTAATTATATCATAAATAAAAATAAGAATCAAATAAATATTAAATTAAAAACAATTATTTTAAATAAAAAAGTTTTTAGTTCATATTTGAATAATATATTATTAGATAATAATATATTTAATAGTAACTTTTTATTTTATTTTTTGAAATCAAAAAATAAAATAAAAAGTTATTTTTATGATAGTTCTTGTTTTTATTATAAAGATTTTTTTTTATTTAATAATATAAATAATTTATCTTTTTTCTATATTAATAATTTAATTAAATTATTTTATAATTTTAATAAAACTTCATCATATTTATTATTTATTAATTCGTCGTTAAATTTTTTTATTTTAATTATTTTTTATAAGTTATTAAATAAAATTACTCTAAAACAAAATTATTTAATAAAAAAAAATAATTTTTTTTTAGTTAAAAATACTAGTAATATAAAAAAATTAATAAATTTTAAAATTTATTCTAATAAAAAAGCAGATATTTGGGAATTTTATTTTTTATTATCACATTTAAAAACTACAATAAATAATAATAATTTTTTAAATTCTTCTAATATAATTAAACATAAAAATTACTTAATATTTATTTTTAAAAATTTAAATATAAAAAAAGAAAAAGATTTATTTTTTTATAATTTTTCTATTAATAGTATTAGATTTTATAAACAAATAAAATTATTAAATTTAATTTATTTAAAAAATAAATTAAACTTACAAAAAAAAAATATTTTATTATATAATAAAAATAATATAAGTTATTTTAATATACAATTATTAAAGTCAAATTTATATTATTTAAATAATTTTAATTATCTATTTTTATCATTTTTATTGTATTATAATTTTAGTATAAATAATAATATTAATATTAAATTTTTTAATAAAATAACTAACGTATATTATAATAGATCATTTTTATTTTTTAATATAAAAAAAGAAAATAAATTAAAATTAAAAAATTTAATTTTAAAACAAAATAGTTTTATTTATTTTAAAATAAAAGAAATAAAGTTATATAAAATAAAAGAAAATAAAATAAATAAAGTAAATAAAGTAAATAAAAATAATTTAATTTTATTTTATTTACTTTATTTAGTAAAATTTAATAATTTATCTAACTTCTATTTATTAAATATTACTAATAAACAAAAAGTTATTTTAACATTAAAAAGAAAAGATTTTTTTTTAATTGAAAATAAAATAAACAAGTTATTATTAAAAAAGAATAATTTAAATAAAAAAATTTTTTTATATTTACAAAAAGAAATAATATATTTTTATTTTTCAAGTTATATATTTTATTTTTTATTATCTAATTTAAAATTAAATTTTTTTAATTATAAAAAAATTGATTATTTTAAGTTCTCTAAAAAATTTATAACATTTTTAAAAGTAAAAAAAATAAATAATATAAATACAAATTTAAAAATTTTATATTTTTTTAAAAATAATATAAATATTGTTAATATTAAATATAATTTAATATTTTATAATATTATTTTTTATAAATTTATAAAAAATATAAAGTTTCTTTTAATTATTTTTTATAAATTTATGAGAACTATTAATAATAAAAAATTATATTTTTTTAAAAAAATTATAATAAAAAATTTTTTTTATAATTTTTCGATTAATAATAATATTTCATATAGTAATTTATTTAATTTATTTTTTAATTATAAAAACTCAATATTTGAAGATTATTTATTAGTTACTGAAATAAATTCGAGTAACGATAATTTAAAAAATTTATTATATATGAAATTTTTTTATAATAAAAAAAATTATAAAAAAAAAAATAAAGCTATTTATTTATTTTTAAATAATAAAAAACAATTAAATTTTAATATTTCTAATATTTGGTTTTCAAAACTAGATAAATTAAAAACTAAAATTAATTATAAAAAAATAATTAAATATAAATATTATAATTTAACTAATTTTAAAATAAAAAATAATAATAAAGATTTTAAAATTAAATTAAATAATTTAAATTTTTTATTATCATTTAAAATTAATTATTTAAATAATAGATGTTATAGAAATTTTTATTATTATAAAAAATTAAATTTTATATTAATAAAAAAAACTAATATTTTTAAATTAAAGCATAAATATATTTTAAATTATAAAATAGATTATTTTTATTTTTTAATTAATAATAAACTATTAAAAAAAATAAATTATATAAATTTTAAAAATAATATTCATAAAGATATTTATTCATTAAATAAATTTTTAAATTTATTTAGTAAATACGAAAATCTTACTAACTTTATTAATTTAAATAATCTTTTCAAAAAAAAATGGGTTTTTTGTTTTAATAATTTAAATATAAATACTATTAATATAAAAATTAATTTTAGTTTTTTTTATAAACTATTTTTTATTAATTCTAATATTAGAAAAAACAAATTAATATTAAAAAATAGTTATTCTAATATTAACTTTTTTAATAATAATAAAAATTTAATAAATATTAAACAAAAAAAGAATAATATTATTTTTAAAAATTATTGGATAATAAATTATTTTCAAAGAAATATTTTATTATTTAATAAACTTAATAATTATTATAATAATTGGTTATTTTATAAATCAAATTATAATTCATTATCTTTATTAGATTTTTATTTTAAAAATAAGAATAAAAAAATTTCAATTGTATTTAATAATAAATCTAATTTAAAAAATATATCAATATTACCTATTCAAAGTTTATATTTATTTAAAATACAATCAAGAAAAACTTTAAAAAAAAATACTAAATCATTAATTTTAATTAATTTTTTATTTAATTTTAATAAAAATAAAAAAATTAAAATAAAAAAAAATAGTTTATTTAATTTTTTTAAACTAAAATACTTTAATTTAAAATTAAAGTATTTTTTGACTAAATATAATACTTTATATATTGATAAAATATTTTTATTGAATTTAAATATTGTTTTAATTAATAATCTATATAATTTTAAAACCGACGATGTTTTATATTTAAAAAATAAAAAATTACAAAAAAAATTTAAAAATTTTTTTAATAATAAAAATCAAAACAAATTATTAAAATCTTATAATGGTTGGTTTTATATTTCAAATAAATTAGATTTTTTATTCTTAAATTCTAAAAAAATAATTCCAAATGGATTTTTTATTAATAAGTTTATTTTATTGGAAAATAAAATAACATTAAATAAATATTTTACTTTTCGTTTTAAAAATATATTATTTACTAATTTATTTAATTTTCGTCTTTATTTAATAAAATCGTTTATTAATTTTAAAATAAAAAAAGCTTTATTAAATAGTATTTTTATTTGTTATGGATCAAGATTTTTTAATATTAGTTTATATAAATCAATTTGCAAGTTTAATAATTTTCTTTTTAGTTCTTATAAAATAATAAAAACTAAAAATACTAATAATTCTTATATGAATAAATGGTATATTTTAACAAACTTTTATTTCTATAAAGTAAAATTAAATTATTTTATTTATAAAAATAGATTAAATAATAAAAAATTAAATATTAAAAAATTAAATAATTATTCGCGTATATTATTTTTACAAATATCCCTTTTAAAAAAAGTAAACAATTGTTTTTATTTTTCCATACAATCTTTTATTTTAATAAAAAATAATATTTTTAATAATGGGAATTACTTAAAAAAATCTTTTATTAATTCTGATTTATTAATTAATAATTTTTTAATTATTAAAACTAGTTTTATTAATTATAAAAGAATATTTGTAGTTAACAATGAAAAAATTATTTTTAATAATTATAATCGTTATATACCAAAATTATTAATTTATAAAATTACTTTTAATGCTTATAATTTAAATGTACAATTTAATAAATTTAAAAATATTTGTATTATTCAAAAAGGTTCCTATATTAATAATTTAAACGCTATTTCAAAATCTTTATTTTTTATTAATAGTAAAATATTATTATCACAAAATGATTTACGATATTATATTTTAAAATTTCCTTTTAAAAATATAATAAAAATAAAAGGATATAAAAATTATTTGATTTCTAATAAAAAAGAAAAAATAAAAAATTTATTTAAAGTAATTTATTGTAATTATTTATTCTTAAATAAAAATAAACTAAAGTTATCAAATAGAAGTTTATTAAAAAATGATAAAATAGAAAAATCTATTTTTAATCCTTTATTATTATTAACTAATAAAGAAAAATATAAATCTTTTTATAGTTTATTTTATTTTAAAGGTTATAAATATTTAAATAAAATAAACTATAAAAATAAATATACATTTATTAAAATTAAAAAATATGTAAAAAAAAAAATAAATTTTATTCTATTTATTATAAATAAAAAAAATTTAATCTTTTTTTTTATTTATAATAAACAAAATAATTTTAAAATATCAAAATTATTTTTAATAAAAGCTGAAGAAAATAGCTTTTTTAATTTTAATATTTCAAATAATCCGTCTATTTATTTTTATAAAAAAAAGAATTATTATTTTAAAAAAGATTTGACAATAAAAGTAATTTATAAACAAATAAAAAATAATTTATTTATTTTTTCAAAAAAATTAAATATTAATTATATAAATAAAACTAAAACTAATATTTCTAATATTTATATTAATTTTCAACCTTTTTTAATTGAAAAAAATAATTTTTTAATTAAATTGGATATTTGTTTTAATATATATTCTAATAATTTTTTATTATTAACATTAATAAATAAACTACATAATAATATTTTTAATAAATTAATATTAATTAAAATAAATAAAATTTCAAGTAATTTTAATAATTATAAAAATATAAATTTATTAATGCAAAATAAAATAAAAAAAGTCAATTATAAAGTAAATAGCCAATTAAGTATTTTCAAAGGAGAAATTTTAAATATATATAGTTTATGTTTTTTTTATAATTATTTAAAAAAAAATAAAAATATTAAAATTATAAATAATATTTTTAATTTTAAGTATAATTTACAAAAGAAAATATCTTTATTTCCAGAAATCTTTTATTTAACAAATGATGATTTGTTAACATATAATATAATAGATCATAATAAATTTAAAGATAAGTTTAAAATTAAATTAGGTGAAGTTGTTACTTGTTCAAAAGAAATAATACTAAATTATTCAATAAATAAATCAGGTCAAATAATTTTTTTAAATAAAAATAAAATTTTATTACGACGTGCAAAAATTTTATTATTATCATCAGGATGTATTTGTAATTTAAAACAAGGAGATTTTATAAATAATAATTCACCTTTATTAACATTAACTTATAAAAATTTAAAAACTGAAGATATTGTTCAAGGTATTCCTAAAATTGAACAAATTTTTGAAGCTCGTGAAAATTTAAAAGATAGATTTAGTTTAAATTCTTTAATTAAATTAAAATTTAAAAATTATAAAAAAATATATTCAAAAAAAGAAGCAGTACATAGAAGTATTATTTTTATTCAACAATATATTGTGGATTCTGTTCAAAAAGTATATCAATCTCAAGGAGTCAATATATCAGATAAACATATTGAAATTATAGTAAAACAAATGACTTCTAAAGTTAAAATAACTGATCCTGGTAATACAGGACTTTTAAGAGGGGATATTGTTTATTTAGATTGGATTGAATTAATTAATAATGGATTAAAAAGTAAAAAATCTCAATATGAACCAATTATTTTAGGAATAAGTAAAGCTTGTTTGGAAATGGATGGCTTTATATCAGCTGCGAGTTTTCAAGAAACAATAAAAATTTTAAGTAAAGCAGCAATTTTACAAAAACGTGATTTTTTACGAGGTTTAAAAGAAAATGTTATATTAGGTCATTTAGTTCCAGTTGGAACAGGATTTGAATTTATAAATTAAAAGTTTAAAAATTATAATAAACCATTAATTACTATATATAAATAATTTATATATAGTAATTAATGGTTTATTATAATTTTTAAACATAAGTATACCTGGTTTGATCATTACTTTTTAAAACTTTAAACTAAATTTTGTTGAATACACTATATAAAAATAAAAATAATATTTTTATTTTATAAAAAAACTATCACGGAGAGTTTGATTCTGGCTCAGGATGAACGCTGGCGGCATGCTTGACACATGCAAGTTGAACGAAGATTATAATCTTTGATTATAATACTTAGTAGCGGACGGGTGAGTAACGCGTAAGAATCTACCTTTAGGAAAAGGATAACAATTGGAAACGATTGCTAATACTTTATATGCTGAGAAGTTAAACGGATTTCCGCCTGAAGATGAGCTTGCGTCTGATTAGTTAGTTGGTGAGGTAAAAGCTTACCAAGGCAATGATCAGTAGTTGGTCTGAGAGGATGATCAGCCACACTGGGACTGAGACACGGCCCAGACTCCTACGGGAGGCAGCAGT
>JAUMHD010025420.1:24861-45486 GCA_032359135.1 Ulvella scutata | reverse complement strand
AGTGGTGGATGTTTTGTGTTAGTTGATTTTGGCTATTTGGGTTCATGCCTATTTACTACCTTTCAGGTTTGTAAAGCCGGTTGTACAAAAAATTCTACTACTGCTGCGTAACGGTGGCCGAACCAGGCCATTCTGTGCTCCATGTCTCAAAGAAGCTAATTTATTTGTCGCCGCAGTGAGGGGCAAGTGCCCTGAACTGCAGGGGGGGGGGGGGGGGTTGCATCAGAAAAGGGGAAAGGAAAGGGAATATGCTTCAGAAAATGACTGTAAATTACTGTTTTTCTGCTTCTATTTGGGTTCATGCCCATTCACTACTGTTTGCCGGTTGGTAAAAGGTCTGTCTGCCCTTCAAAAGAAGATTGAGTGGACGCACGCCCGCTAAAATGCAGCCACATGTAGCCCCTGAGAACGCAGACCCAGACAATCAGAACCAGAGGGAATGCCTCCTTCACAGGTTTCTGTGCAGATTTCGGTTTTTTTTTGTCGTTCGTGCGTTATGTTGTTCAAGGTGACAATTTTCTGTGATGCAGCTGCACGCGTAGCCTGAAAATGAAAGAAGACTACACTTGAAAATTGATTGCAGGAGGCCTATGACTGAGTCAAACATGCTTTTTCGGGCCGTATATGTGCACTTCAGGTTGTCAAGGTGTGAATGCAGACATTCCCAGCCGTTGGCCAACCCCGCAAACACATATGCATGCGTACTTCCGGCAGAAAGGCTCAGCCTTATCTCAACAACTCCAAGGTACACACCTGCTCTAGACAGGGTGGGCTGTGCATGCATGCAGCAACTAGCAACCTCCCTGCAGCTTCTTGGACTTGGGTCTCCTCTGCTGTCGGCATAGGGACCATTTCCCCCTCAGCCACACTGTTCACGTATCCAGTTTCCCCTTCTGGTTTATGGGCGAGGCCGCCCCAAGGTTGCGCAAGCATGATCACTAGGCGCGGCACTGCTGACTCATCCATCAAGTCCATGCATGCAGTGGAGCCGGGCGCATTGGTAAGTTTACTTAGGAGCTGGAGAATAGCTGTTTGCTGTGACAGTGTTCCAGCAGCTTCAAGCAGAAGGTGGCATAGGTGCGCGACGATGCCATCCTGTAAGTCAGTATACTATTGAGGTTGGTTTGGATATTGGTAGGGAGATTGACGGAAATCTAACGTAATATGGTTGTGTTAGTTGTGCTGGAAAACAACGAAGCTTGCCCTGGGAGTGTGTTGATTCAAGTCTGCGTCCACACTTAAGCCTTTGGTTCTGTGTGTGCATGCCGGAGTGTTTGTGCTTCTGGCCGTGACAGCGATAAAGAAAAGGAAACAAGACAAGCAAACAAGACAAGCAAGAAACAAATTGAACAGTTCCCAAGTTGCGACAAACCAATACCAATTCACGGATAGTAAAGCGCTTAAGCCAAAGGTCACCTTTGTAATGTCAATTCCATTGACATTACATAGCCGGAAGGTGCTTGTGTACTTGCCTTGGCGTGTTTTCTGCTGTGTAGTAGGCGTTAGAAGGCTCCTGGTTACAGTGTTGGCGTTTTTGGCTGGTTCTAGATGCTCTATGGTGGTGCACACTTCGTGTTAGTGAGCAACGCCGCTGCCGACGTAAACACTTTTCTTCTCCTCTCTCTCCCTCTCTGTGTCTCACAATCGAAGTGAACAAAACAAAACAATGAAGTGACAGGATATGTTGAAAGTACAAAAGAGTACAAAAGCTTGTCTGGGCGTGCGGGGTAAGTCTGTCTAGCAGTGGCACAGCTCACGGGGATCGCTCACAGCAGTAAGATGCATCCAGTGTGTATGGCCACTGATCACATCACTACTATCACTAATATAATTGTAGAGATATCTGACCCATGGCATCCTCACGTGTGAGAACATACAAAAAGTCATGAACAGGTGCGAGGAATTGATCATGCACTGAAGTACAGTGTCACCTCGATAAGTTGGTGATCTAGCACTTCTGCTTTTGGGAAGGAAATACGTCGATAGGACTGCAGAACTAGAATTCCAGTGAGTCAGCAGAAAGGATAGTGCAGTGAGCCATACATGTCCAGACTGCAAGCAGGACCAAGGGACAAAGCACCAGAGGTCTAGTATCAGCTTATGGGACCTAATTAACACGAGGACTGAATTATCGGTCACGTTTACTTGGCCCCACCACCGTTGTCCCCCTCCATGTTGGACTGAATAACAGTGACAACAGAACTATTGAGGACCATATTGTCAGTCTTCGAGGTGAGGTTGTAGCAGGATTGGTCATCTGGACAGGTAGGTCTGCAACAAGCACTGTGCGCTTATCTTTTGGGTGACCTTGAAGCATGACATGATTTATATGCTGCATTGGTGGAGCATGATATGTACCAGGTGCACTACATATTTATCCATTCTGCCCTGCTGTTTGAATATCAAGAGCACAGTGACTTTGAATAACATCACACAGGCACAAGGACTGCGCACCGTCACGAGTGCATGAAGCATCAATGGAAGACTAAGCATTGCCTGGAAGAGCTCCAGGCCGGCGTCGATCACCAATGGTGAAGGGTGCAACAGAAGGCTGATGAAGTGCTCTGCAGATATTTCACTAGCTGCCACAACTGCGTCATGAGATCGCTCCACAGCAGCCCGTACCCATCTGACGCAATCTGCTAGTGCTTTCACGGGCGGTCCTGGTGCTTGGGGCTCCTCAACCACTGGAGTTCCGTGCTGCTTGCCTTTCGAAGGAGACTTCACGTCTTTTTCTTCTTCCTTGGCCACAACAACGGGTTCCCTAGACACATTTGACCATTCACGGATCAGTCTGAACGGTACTTTCGTTAGAGTTTCTGGCTGTGAAAGGTCTTCGAGCAGGTCCCCTCCCCACCCAGTGGCACATGCTACCGCCTCACACAGCTCTTCGAGAGCTCCTCTCTTGCCAGCATCGCATCTACATATAGCCTCTAGAAGGCCTGATGCAACTTCTTCACGCACTAGCGCACCCTGTGCAGCGTTGTGTCTCAGCCAGGCCCGACAACCAGCAAGCCTGAAAGCTGCGAGACGGAGCTCACCAAAACTTTTTCATTTGGCTCCAGTTGTTGAAATGATGACAGTACGATCGGTGCTTGTGAAAGGGTCTCTTCTTGTAGCGCAGCTAAGAGTGGTGCCAGGTCCACATCTTCATCAAAAGCATCTGGTATGATGATCAGGGACTGAGGAGCTGTCGGCTGTCCCTTGCCCTTCGCTTTAGGCGCCATATCCACAGCTCGGATTCAGTACAACACAATTCTACTTAAGGCATGGGGTCATTAAGCTACACACAGACAGCTTTGAGTGCTTCTGCAGTGTGCAGGTATCAAGTTGGTATATTCCCTTGAGAAGAACTGATGAACAACTGAAAGAGCATTCTGTTAAGGCTCCACATCTAATTTCAGTGAAAAAGAATGAACAGCTGTGGCACTCCAGAATTCCAGACAATCTGATTTGAATGGAAGGACAAAAACTGCCACATTGCTGGTAACCATAACAAATGCATTTGTATACATGGTCACCACTCCTTACATCAGCTTCCCTTGGGCTCCTGGACAGCTAACCGTTTGATGCATTTTAACTCTGGTCAAGTGGGCATAATGCTGCGCTTCTGAGAGTGAAATCATGGAAGTTTGTTCGTGGCCATCCGCTTGTGCTTATTTCCGAGTTTGGCAAGTGAATCGAATTATGTCAGCCGAAGGTGCGTATGTGAAAACCAGCAGCCGTGCTGCAGAATTTTGCTGGCTCATCCCCAGACTGCCAGTTGTACCAAGATTGAGAGAATCCCCGGCTACTATATCATGGCACGGTCATACGTTTAGCTTTCTGATACCAATGAGTGTAGCTTCAGGACGACATTGGAGTGTTGAAGGCTGATTCTGAAGCTCTCACACAGCACAGCGGTACCTGTGTGAGCAACGAAGCTTAGAACCAGGATGCCAAGGAGTTGAATACAAAATGTGTGGGTAGGTGGTCCATGATCTTCACCAAGCCTACTGTTGCAGATGCCTGAGAGTTGTGCAAACCAATTTTGGCCCTTCCACTGAGTTTGCGTGCTGGCAAAGCTCGAACACCAAAGGAAAGAAGTTGAATCACAGATACAAGAGCCTCAACTGAGTGATGCCTGGCATGGTGCATCCGGACCTACGTGCAAGTGATGCTGCCTGAGTTCATTGAGGTCAGCCCTCGTCAGTAACTGTGATACAACAGCTTCTGTGAAGCGAAATTTGGCGCAGTTTGAAATAGGATTATCCAAGATCCGTTGTGACTTTGTCAGAACTCCGCTCGATGTGACGTAGTAACATGCGAATGGCGGTTTGACACTGCCAGGAGTCCTTGACATACAGCAACTGAATCGAACAGTTCGAAAGCTCAACTTGTTGCGACATAGTGAGCTGATTCTGTTTGTACCGAGCGAGGCCATGCAGCTGTATCACTATGGTTCGACCAGTTTATCGGAATTCGGCAGCAACAGAGTGGCTTCGAACACCCGTTCTTGAATGCATTCAGCCTTGAGGACAGCACTTCAAACAAACGTACAGACCACTCCTGTGCATTTGTCGCCTGAATTCACAGCGAGTGAGCGCAAACCATCTGTCATAGGCTGGAACAGAGGTTGTTGAGGGCAGCTTTGCAGCAGCAAGCACTACGATGCCAGGCGCTCGCACCATTCTTGTGGTTTGCGCGCTTTTGCAAGTGTCTCTGGCGCAGAACACTCTGAATGTGGTACACTGGGGTGATCTCCACGGAAGGTATGTTTTTCCAACCGGCGTTTGCCCGTAACACTCAGGTGCTCGTCTCGCATCCAGAGGAGAGATTCATAAATGCGATCTTACCTGTAAATCTGGAGGTTTTGCACAAGTGAGCGCTGAGTTCGTTTCTGTGGGACACCCTTGTCGTCGCCACTGCAGCATGAGCACGTATTGTCGCATCCACCCACCCACCCAAAAGCTTAAAGTAACAGAAACATACCATGTCGGTGTTTGCGGGGTCTGAGGTATCGTACACGAGCTTATCAGAGAGCCTCAATGAATACTAATAGCCTCGAACAATCGTCGAGTGAAAAAGCTGTTACTTGACATGCGTCATATGAGTTGCTCGATTCATTCTGACGTAGAGCCACTAGCGCAGACGAACCTACGCTTTGTAATCCTGTGTGTCTGTGTCGGGATGCCAAGTTTCCAGCTTCCGCTTTGAGGTCCTTGATTGCTTGGTGCCGATTTTAATTGTTCGTCTGTCGTCGGCTCAGTGACATGATGGACTATCATCACGAGGCATACTTGCGGCCTGCTGCATTGGACTGTTTTCTGTCAGGTTCGTGGCGTGCTGTGCTCTCTACGAGCGCGAGTGCCGGGTGATGGCACTGAACAGCATGCCACGCCTGTTACAAGCGACATTAAGCTACCGACAAAGCACACGATCGTACACGTTTGACAATTAATTCGAAGCTTAGCGCATATAAGTACGTGAACTGCCGCTTCTCTTTCTTGTGTAGCCACTCTTGCACATCCTGACACAATTGACACTTGGTACCTCTTGTGCACAACCACCGTGTGCAACTGGCAGCCATGAAGCCTTGTTCATTGATTGGGGTGTCGCAAGAATACGCTGCTATCTAAGTGTCGTGTTTTACTCAGCGTGATGCATCATGGTGCACATGCAGGTTTACTCCCAACAGCGGACGAGGTGGCACAATATGCACAGATCCGAATGCAGCAGATTGCTACGGTGGCTTAGCTCGTCTAGCGACCATGTGCAAAGGGGTAAAGGACATGAATCCAGCAACCATCTGCCTGGATGCCGGGGACGCCTTTTCTGGTGCATTCTGGGCGGATGTGGACCAAGACTTCAGCTATCTTGCAGCGATGAACACATTCACAGATGCGTATGTGGTTGGCAACCACGACTTTGCTCGCGGTGCGTTTCGTGTGGTGCACGTGTGTGAATGGCGCCATTCATCACATCATTGCACAACTTCTTAATACAACAACACTGAATTCCAGTCCACAGACAGTACACGCAGCAGATATTGTTCTGGCACGGTCGTTCTGATGCCAACGTGCACTCGGCAGGAACCAACACCGTTCTCAGAGTAGCAGTACGTAAAGGCAGATGCACCAAAAACAGCACCACTTGCTGGCTTGGAAAATGCGAACTTGGGTGGAAGCTTACTATAGCAGAAACGTCTATATACGAAACGATACTCATGAACCCTACATGAGGTATTGCGTGGTCCAGTGCACATATGTGGGCCTTGAGGTAGCATGTCGCAACTTGGAGAACAGTGTGACAAGTAGATCATGTCTATTATCCCATATCTATTTTGCAGTGCTGCAACACAATCATCCAGAGGGTGAGACATGTCGATGTACATGCATATATGCCGAACGAGATACTGTCATCAGAGCATCCCCTGCAATGCAATTCTCCAGCTAGCATTCTCTGTCAATGATAACACGTGCAGCTGTCTTGACCACCCATGAATGGAAGTTCAGATTGACCCCGATAATGAGACAAGGGGTGATTTTCTCAGCATCCACATACGCTATTCACCGATAGCACGGCCACGAAACATATCATGCCACGGTGCATGCACAATGCAGCTACCAACACAATGATCAACAGGTTCAAGTCCAGACCACCAGAGAAGAACTGCACCAAGGATAGAGAACCGGAACTTCAGAAAGTTGATGCACACTTCCAATTGTGAACATTGCGATCAGTGGAAACAGAGAGAACTTCATCAGGTTGATGCACAAAATTACTTGCGTCATACTGTGTGATATCATATCATGTTGTATTGTTTATTTGGCCCCCTAGTACCTTCACAAAGAGAAAGTACTGTAGATGGTTGATAGGTTCATCAAGCAGCACTGGACCACTCACCAGTATGATGATCCATTTCACCCGTTCCAGACCTGCTCAGACTCCCACACACTGAACCAGGCGGTGGAAATCTAGCTTCGTTCCATACGCCATTTGGGGAGTGTGCCCTGCAGATGCCCCGTTATGTGCGCAACAGATGTGATAGAATGTTAGCTTGCTTTGCGTTTGGCTCTAGCTTCCTTACAAACCGGAATGGTAGTGAATAGGCATGAACCCAAGTATCCAAAAGCAAGTGAGTAAGTAAAGGAATGTTAGCTTGTGTTGCATTTGACTCCAGCACTGCCCACGTAGCGTGCCCAAATTGCCTCCAGGAAGCGAAGTTGAGTGATATCCACTCTCTAGAGCATGTACTTCTGCAGCACTTCTGTATATCCTACGGTTGATGTGGAATGAGTTGTCGGTGTGGTTGTTGTCCCTTGTCACCAGTGTTAGCTTCTTTTGGTGTTTTTTGTGGTGATGTATGAGTGCTGCTTGCTCATGGTGTCTTTCTTCGCTTGCCCTATTACATCACATCTGTTGTTCAGCTTCCTGTGGATTGAGGGACTTTTGTAGGCGATTAGTATGTATTAGCTTACTTTCACATGCACCGCTGCTGGATGACCTTACCATGACTAAGTCAGTTCATAGTGAGCGAATTCAGAGATTTCTAGCAGGTGCGTGTGCCAGAACACTGCAACCCTGGCAAAATTTGAGAAGTGGAGCCTTTCGTGGCACCTCGGTGTTGGAGGATGAGTGCAGGAGAGGATTGAGTTGACACCTGTAGCCACCTTCAAAAAGAGTTCTTAAGAAAGCATACCCAGCTGCAACTGTGATGTGCTGGTTGCTCTGTAACTGGAATAGAACATCTCTGTGACAAGCCAAACCCACCATCAGAACTTTCTTCTCTGCTGTCGGTGTTCAGCTGCGACCGTTTCGGTGAACGTACAGGTTTGGAGTACCTAGGTGCCTTTGTTGACTCAGCAGAGTTCCCCGTGCTTGGGGCATGCAACATGGACACCAGTGGGGAGCCTCTACTGAACGGGAAGATTAAAAAGTGGGCCACATTTGAGAGGGGAGGCATGAAGATCGCGGTTCTTGGTTACACCAACGTGAAGCAGAGTAAGGAGATGAACAGCCTGACGAAAAACCTAAAATTTTTCGATTACGTACGTTCTTTCGAATTTTCCTTCACATGGTGTCGTTCATGCATGTATACGATGTTGCTTGCTTGTTGGGGGCCACGTGGGGTGTTCTGAGTGGACAGTACTGAAAGAAACGAACGGAAAGATGCTTTTGGGTTGCAGACAAAGGAGGAAGGAATTCAGGCATGCATTACTGAATTTAAATCGAAGAATCCCGGTCAGTGGGTGATCGGAATTCTGTCATCTGCCGGTGTCGAGGAGGACCAGGCGATGATCAAGACCCTCAACGCTGGGGGCAGCCTAGATGTGTCGTGGGTGGTTGGCGGCCACGACCACGATCCCTTCTTCCGTAACAAGGTTGGGCTGTGCCTGGAAGGGGCTAACAACGGCACCGGCTTCGAGTGCAGGTGCGTCAGCCCTCGTGGTGTTACGAAATGTCGTTCTCTTGGATACACAAATTCGATCTCCAAGGGGGGGGGTTTTGGTAATCGTTCGGAAGTGATCAGGAATGTGCGTGGTCATCGTACTGTCCGTCCGGTTACCGGCGTCGTCCTACTGCTCACACCCTTGTCGAGGTAACTGCTGTCCGTGGATAAGCGCCTGCTTGAGTTGGTTATCGACGGCCGTCGCGACGGAATGCAGACTGGCACGCTGCAGATCAGATATTTCTGTACGTAATCACCCATGCATCACAGCAAAGCTTGTATACATTTGTAACCTGGCACAAAAGCTTACTTTCGCGTTCACGAACAAACTGAGCGTGTTGCTTGCAGCAAGAGCGGACAGGGCAAGTCTCGATACACGTACCCGCTGCCCGAGAAGTCGGCAGGCGGGGAGATCTTCCTCATGCATGCTGGCTGGGCAGGCAAGTACGTCGGCCAGGCAGCAATCTCGTACAGCGGTGCAGCAATGCTGGGCGGCGCAGACGGCGTGGTTGCACCCATGGGTAACTACTTCAACCCAGACGGGACACCTTCGACAAGTGCGCATATCCACAGTTCATTCCGAACGTATTCGAAACGAACAAACAACCCTGACACGTTGTGAAACAAACAAACAACCCTGATACTATCGTCCTTTGGTTTCAAACACGTTTTAAGAATCCATTTAAGTTTTTGAATGCGTTGGTTTGGGTTTTTGAATTTGTTGCCAATTTTAACAGTTTCTTGCGCATTTCGTAACTTTTGGGCTGGTTCACAGAAATTTTCATTACACATGGTGTTGTGCATGCAGTTCCTGAGGATGGCCAAATCGCAGCAACCCTAGCAGCAGATCTGCAAGCAGTTCTAGGCGCCAAGGTGGAGACAATCTCTAGAATAGCGTTCCCGCTAACGGTGACCGCTCCTGACATCTTCCAGCGAGAGGTGGTTGCTGGTGGCGTGTTGTGCCAGTCCTTGCTCTGGTCTGCACAGAACCTGGTGCGTCGCGCATGTGCCCCATGCATTCCTTACTCGCTTTAGTTCACACCTAACCATCATGCGCGATGAGTCTGCCCTTCGACTCTTGCAGCACGTGGCTTGCATATAGACCAGTTTTGTGCCCATTCCATGTTCTTATGTGTCAAGTTTTCACTGTGAACGTAGCTTCTTTTTCTCGAGCGAACAGCAAACTTACAAACCGGAAAGGTAGCAAATAGGCGTGAACCCAAATGGCGAAAAGCAACTACCACAAAACATCCACCACCTAACTTACAAACCGGAAAGGTAGTGAATAGGCATGAACTCGTGCAAACATGTCCTCTTGTGCAAGTAAAGTTTCAGTGCTACGCTACACTCCATAATGCATTGTGTTGTCGACTTCAGGGTTTCATCGGACGTCCAAACAATCCTCTGGTGTGCCTGCAAAACGCTGCCACGATTCGCCGCACACTGCCGACCGGACCCATGGGTGAGGTTTCGGTCACCAACATCGAGACGATGATGCCACCTGAGGAGGGCCTTTCCCTGACCATCATGGAGGTTCTCACTTCAGACTTGAAGCTTGCGCTCGAGAATGCAGTTTCTAAGCTGAACGTTGGCAAGGGCGAGATCCCAGATGGCCGCTTCTTGCATGTCGGAGCTCTTCAGGTGACTCAACCCTGACACTGGCCTTGTGGATGAAGTACTCGAAATTCAAATTCAAGTTCCGCTTATACAAATTCTGCTCATAATTCATATTCTGCTATAAATGCTAGTTCTGCTGAAAATTCGATTTGTATTCGAATTTAAATTTGAATTCAAATTCGGACGAAACTGTTATTGCAGTTCACCTACAACTTGACGGGGCAACCATACTCATACAACCGCTCGACAGAGGTTCTCGAGAACCCTGGATCCCGAATTGGCGGTTTGTTCTACGACTGCGAGCCAATAAAGTCGGAGACAGTGCGTGTTGTCATGAACAACCAGTTGTCGTCAGGTGTGGATGACTTCTTTACCCTGAAGAATGGCACAGAGATTCTCACGTTTGGACCGATGCTTGGCGAAGCACTCGCTGCATACTTGGAGGCTGCTGTGGGCCTGGATGGCTTGGTGCGCTCTGGATAAGGGTTTCTATGACACATATTTGTCAGTGCCTTTTGCAAACTTGAGTCCTTGTTGATGTATTCACTCATCAACCGGAAAGGCACAAAGGCGCAACGGGAAATCGAAAATAGCCAGATCTGAATGGGTTTTGAAGAGTATTGTGACGCAGTCAAGTTGACAGAGGCATGTCTGGCAAGTCTGTTCAATATGAGTTATTTGTAAGGATGAATTAATCGTTCGCATGTGTTGATTTCCATGGCTCTTCTGCATGCACAATCTCTGTCTCAGGCAGGAATCACAGTGAGTCATGTGACCTAAGATTACGTAATCATCGCAGGTACCAAACTACAGGCTGATCCTGCCGCAGCAAATCAACTCCGGCTGCAATGTAACTGGCAGCAAACCCTATGAAGATATTGCGGCGCCCGAATTTGCATTCGCGCCAATTGGGGCGCTTGCCGCAGCCCCCCCTCCAGGTGTAGCCCCCACTATGATGGGGGCTAACTTGGACCAGATGCCTGCAACCGGGGCAGCTACCCCAGGGGTCGCTCAGGCTGTTACCAACGGCAGCAATATCACTACTGAGGCAGGAAGTGGCGTAGGGGGCCTGCATGCATCTGCGTCTGCAGCGCTAGGCGCCATTGTGCTCGCTCTTGCACTTGTGCTGTGATCGGGATCCTCTGGGCTGTGGTGTTAATTCATGTGCGGTGAACAACTGTGACATCATGCATGCGCCGCATGCATTCATGTGTATTCGGCTGGAATGTTCCAGAATTCGCAGAGTTTTGGCCTGGAACGGCAGTCCCGCAGATTTCTTCAGCACCTGATGGGCGAGAGTTGTCATTGCGCAGTGCGAACTGTCGCAGTTCTCGGTGTGAATTCACCGGTGGAAATAAGTTGCCTTGTGGATGCCACAGCAGATACATGAGCTTCTGGGGTTGTGACGTTCGTCTTCTACTCTTGCTCGGGTTCGACGCATTGACAGCAGTTATGCATGCTGTGAATGCATGCATGGGCGGCATGCGCTGTGTAGCGCACGCTGTTGCAAGGCGTCTCTGCTTTGCTGGATGGGTAGCGGCGTTGGAGGGTTTTGTTGGGGAGGGGGGTTTAAATGGGGGGTGCCAGGTGCCAGGGATACATCCTCGTCACCAGTGCTGCATGGGCAGCATGCATGGACAGCATGCACATATGTAGGAACGATGACCTCAACTCTCACTGGTCGGCCATGAGCAGGCAGTTTCAGATAAATATTTCAAGCAATTCTGGCAGGAATTCCATGTGTTTTGGCCAGCTGTTCAGAATTGAAAGCATTTTGTGTTGTGACCAGTTACCACAAATCAGCTCCTGCACCAGCGGGGCTCTGGTGACTGTGAGACATGCGGGGCTATAGAGGTAGGAGATTTGAAGTACTGTTGGAAAGTACTATTGGAATGATTCGTATTTCCGGGGGATTTAATCGCAAAATCGGAGTATATTCATCGATGAGTGGCGAACATCGCAGCCAGGCAGGAAATCGTTTGGCTGCCCAGCGTTCCTGGGGCTTTCCTGCGCAGACTTGATGTCCGACCGAAAACGCTAGCATTCATGTAAATACACCACTGCTATATGTGCGATCAGGCTTGAGAATATATGATTGTTTGTGTGTAAAAGTCACCGGAGCTTCTCGGCGCTGGCTAGCCGAAAAGGCAGTGGATTAGCAGTTGCAACGCTGGCTAGCCGAAAAGGCAGTGGATTAGCAGTTGCAAGAACCCGAATAGTGAGAGGGCTGTACATGTGCATACTAGTGCTGCAAATTAAACACGATTCACGCGTTCATTTAAAAGAATGTAACTGGTGTTAAATAGGGCTTAAACAGGCGTTAACTATTTATTTGCAGCCCTAGTGCATACACATCCACCGCTTGTGGTGTGTGTTTACAACGACAAGGGCGCAACTCACAACCACAAAGACAGCAGTGGATGTGTGTGCACACTGACAGGGCGCGGCCCACAAGCGCGAAAGGTGACAACGAACACCCGTTAGCCACAAGATCAATTGAATTTGAACCACATTCTTACATCAGTACAACGTTTATCGGAGCATCGCAGATCTGATCTGAATAGAGATTGTCCAGATGATCAATTTCCTATGCAAAAAGCAGGGGATTCTCTTTGAATCTCGATTACCAGGCCTTGACTTGACCCACGACTGCTTCAGAACGATGGGGGGTTAAATCTTTCCCTGCTACGTACAGGTTCATCCTGGTTAGTGTTTTCGGCCCCCAGGGCCTCCGTTTCTCACTTGAACCAGACCTTGACTTGACCCACGACTGCTTCAGAACCACGGGGGGTTCATTTTCCCCCCTACACAGGTGAATGGGGGGGGGGGGTGGGGCAGGGGATTCCTACACAGGACAGGAGGTCTTATGCATCCCTGTCCTTTGCCAGTGACCTTGCTCTGTGCCTTCTTTGGTTCGTCTTAATATTTGTAGGTTTCGGCGTTTTTCTTGTTGATATACTCACTTTTTGGCGTGTCGATGTGACTAATCACACAGGGCAGGTGGTCTGCACCGCCTCTGAGAACTCCCAGTTGACTTTCTTCACATCAAACGTCAGGTCGTTGCGCGCGATGTAGCCCTGCCCTGGAAAGTTTTCATGGTATGTCAGCATCTTCATCCGCGTTTCGGCGAGCATCTCCAGAATCTTCACTCGGCCGACTGCTGACTCTGCTACCACGCTGTCCAATGGTGACCGAAACCTGCACCCGAAACATATCTTCAATCGAATTCTTAACAAAGGGAAAAGTCTTAGCAAATAGTAAATCTTCCTGCACAAGCATGACTTTCAGTTTCAGCAACGCTGGTTAAAGCTGTGGGGAACGCTATGATATTTAACAGTTGCCTTGCCACTGGTAGCCACACTAATTGGTTGGTCGCAGTTGCCACTGGTAGTCACAAACATTGGTTGTTCGCATTTGCCACTGGTAGACACAAATGTTGGTTGTTCACATTTACCACTGGTAGCCACAAACATTGGCTGGTCACACTTGCCACTGGTAGCCACGCACTGGTTGTTAACAGAAAGTGACTCCAGTCCGATGCAGTCCTGAGCGTAAAAGAGGGGTTCCCCATCACTTGGAGTGAGAATGAAGGCAGAGGAGCCTGGGGTGTGAAAAGTGCATGGATAGCTTGAGATTCCAGGAATGATGTCTTCCTGTCCCAGTGCAAAAATCTTGACCTTGGTCTGGACCTGTACAAAAACCCCTCACTGTTACAAACCGGAAAGGTAGTGAATAGGCATGAACCCAAATACCCGAAATCAGCACAAAACATCCACCACTTCACTCGAAGGGCACAACAGCACAATCACGAAAGTCTTTCCCAGCACTCTCAGCCAAACTGCGATAGTAATGACGAAACACAATGCCACGACCACGAGCCAGGGCACAACTCAGATACCGCCGAAGCCCTCACTGAATTTTTAGCTTCTGTTTGTAAATGTGTAAAGTTACAGGCATAACTCCATAGAATGGATCATGTACCAGCAAATCAACACATAACAACCATTGATCACCAGTGTCGCTTAGTTACATTGAACAATTCTCAATATTTGGGGCTATTTTTTGGGTGTGTGTCCTAGCAAATTAAGCGAAACTGGTGATCACTGATGACAACTTAGCTTCAGTTTGCAGCCAAATCACCAGACATAGAGTTCATAGCTGCACCTTGGAGAGGACAAGGCCGAAAACCTGTAAAAAAAATGGTCTTGAGGGTTTCGTCAAGGTTCTCATCAAATGTAGGGTTCGGGCCTGTCCAGAAAGCCAGCTCCTCCTGTAGCCACCACAAAATTATTAGAAAGAACGCCAAATTTTAATGAAAACTCGTCATTACTATCGCAGTTTGGCAAAGAGTGCTGGGAAAGAGTTTCGTGATGGTGCTGTTGTGCCATTCGAGTGATGTTTTGGGTTGCTTTTGGCTATTTGGGTTCATGCCTATTCACCACCTTTTCGGTTTGTAAAAACAATGAAAACTATTCTGGAAACAAACCAAACCGTGGACAAACCAAAAATGACAATATAGCGCTTGCAAGTGCGCTTTCATCTACTAGCTGTGCTTTAATAGCTAGTACGTCCAACTGTGCTGCACTGTAAAGCTTGCCTGGTTCTTCTGAACCGATCTGCAGCACCGAATGTCGAAAATAAACGATCGAAATAGGCTAATCGGGAACCACGCCATACCCAAGAAAGGCTTTAGCCTCAGCACCCCCGAATGGATGGAAAACACATACCTGAGAAATGTACATGCCTGCGTTGGGAAATGCGAGATCCTCTGTCATGGGGTCCACAATAAGGCCGGAAATATGGTCGAAATGTCCATGGCTGATAAATACCTTTGTGATGGGGTCCCTATCAATGCCTTCCACGTCTAGCTGCTTGAACAGCCAACCTGAAGTGTCGTTTCCAGAGAATCCTGTGCCAGTATCGAAAATGATTTGGTCTTCTCCCCACTCCACGTACAGAGTATTGATCTGCATCAGGCGTATAGTTAAGGAATGGGGAAATCTATTATCGCAGTTTGGCCAAGAGTGCTGGGAAAGACTTTCGTGATGGTGCTGTTGTGCCATTCGCGTGAAGTGGTGGATGTTTTGTGTTCGTTGATTTTGGCTATTTGAGTTCGTGCCTATTTGCTACCTTTCCGGTTTGTAAACAATGGAGAAAGCCATGTAGTGACAAACCGGAAAGGTAGTAAATTGGCATGAACCCAAATAGACAAAAGCAACGAACAAGGAATGGGGAAAGACTATTTATGTGTAAAAGAAGGAAGGAATACTTATGTCAGCCAAATGACTTTAAGTATTCTTTTTGGGGGGTACGAACATGCAACACTTCATGATTTACTGGGGTGGCCACGATAGAAGTGAATTAACTAAGGTGAAACTGGCTGGCAAGTTGTCAATCTCATGTACGATGCACGAGAGGCACAATTTCAAGGCAGGCTCAGAACAGGGATATACTTAAGGAATGGGGAAAGACTAATTATGTCAGCGAAATAATTTAATGTGTCGAATCTGTGGTGTGGTGCATGTAACTATTCTTGATTTTCTGGAGTGAGCACGACAGAAGTTGATTAATTTGGCTGACAGTGATTGACAAGTTGTCAATAACGATACCTGTTAGGTTCTGTGCTAATACCAAAAGCGCCCGATCGGTTATGATCGTATTCTACCACTAGGAGCGATGATGTCACTGATATAGTAGATTCGCCTACAATCGTAACAATACCCCTGGTGTTGAACATTAGGAAAGCCAGACAGGCAAAACATCAGGAGACATATCAAGCATGCACACCCCAAAGATTAAAGGGTCACTGGACTAGAAATCCTGCTCAAGTGCCCTCTTGATTAGGTAAGGGTCTTCAATGTAAGCTGTTGTAATAGGCGTGAACAGCCGGCCATCGCCGATGACCTTTGCAGCATTCCCACCAATCGCAAAGTTGTAAACTGAGGGGTTTGCAGCCCTCCCACTGCAAGTTCCAGCAGACCCATAGTAGCCATCAGCGTGAGCAGTGCTGGCGGCACCAAGGAGAGAGATAACGGTCAGAAGAAGTATCGGGGGGGATTCCATCCTGCACCAAAATGCTATTTTGAAAAAAATATTTGATCATGCATGTACTGTCAGAAGAAGTATCGGGGGGCATTCCCAAACAGTTTACAAACCGGAAAGGTAGTGAATAGGCAGGAACCCAAATAACCAAAATCAACTAACACAAAGCATCCACCACTGCACTCGAATGGCACAGCAGCACCATCACGAAAGTCATGCATGTACACAATACTCTGATTCCAAACACGGAATCAAGTTCGGCGCGCGTGAACTAAATTTTGGTGTCTGCTCTTGTTGATGAATAAAAAATACCATACTTTACAAACCGGAAAGGTAGTGAGTAGGCATGAACCCTAATAGCCAAAACCATCCGGCACCAAAAAAAAAAGCTAATCGGCAGCCACGCCATACCCAAGAAGTGCTTCGGCCTCAGCACCCCCGAAGGGGTGGGGTGGGACAGGGACATACACCCCCTGAGCAGAGGGTTTGTTGCAACCTTCTTCGGAGATTGAATAGGTTTATGATGTGGGCATGTTTAGGTTGACCTGCGGTTCATAGTTCATGCTGACCAGACTATGCATACACTTCTGTGCATGTGCGTTTTTTCCAGCTCCCTCGATGAAAGAAAAAAGCTAATGGGGAACCATGCCATACCCAAGAAGGGTTTCGGCGTCAGCTGAAATGAAATTGCTTCTACGTCTGCTGTCCTATTGGTGCAGTCTGATCTATCGCTCATGCAGTTCGTTGAACATGCAACTATCAGACAGCCTGCACGTACCCTGTGCAGTAGCCCGAAGAAAAAAGTTGACGCGGCTCTGGACCAGGATTCGAACCCGGAACCTCGTGTAATAATTTTTTGGTAATGTTTTTTAAAGCACTGTTACGAAACATGACACATGTGATTATGAATGCTCAGCTTTGCTTTGCTTGCTGCTTAGCGCGCCGGTGTCTGAGCCCTGTCGATGCATATGTAACTACAAATGTCATCGTGAATGCGCTGCGATATATGAGCTGGGCTGCAGCAGTGGGCACTTGTCCCTGAAACAAAAAGAACCTTCAACAATCTAAATGGGGATTCAGATGCTATATTCTGGGATCGCAATGATGTAACGTGTGAGCGGATGTCGTGCGCACGCCGCGAAGCTCGCCATCTGTCTGACCCAGTACGAGCACTGGCGCGAGTTCTAGCGGCGCGTAGGTCGACATGACACTGTCGTCGATTGTACTCTTGGTGTAACGATTCAGAAGCTGCAGCTGCTTCTGAACGGGGTACTCGGCCTATCTCGGGTCAACGATAAAGCATCATGCCATACTTACGATGTGTACTGCTCGCTCTGAGTACCATTTCATCGTGCACGTACCTTACGCCACAACGCTTACCGCTTTTGCTAATGGAATCCAGCCGAGTGCTGTGATATCGTAGTCGAACGGGGTGCACAATGTCTTCACGAAAGTTCGGGCAATGTTCAGCAAACAGGCAGCGAAGACACCAGACAGGGCGCAAGGCGGTTACAAGAACCTGAAACAGCTGTTTTCAGCAACCTGATGCACACGTTTAGGTTGCCAGCTGTATATGCGATGGCTCAGATGTTTTATGCAGATTGCGCACACATCCACACTCAAATGCACTGCGGCGTGTACGGCTACGACTACAAGATACATCAGTTCATGCGCACACCTGATGCGAAGCCAGCGGGAAGTGGGGAGGTGTGCGAGAGCCAGTGTCTTGGAAGCGGCGGTCTTTCGAGTGTGCTGTGCCATGTGATGGATGTACGTCTGTAACTTTACACCAGATTTCGAGTGTGCAAGATAGACTAGTTAGCTCCAAATTTCGAGTAGGAGTTGGAGTTCTGTGCAAAAAAATAAACGGACCTCGAATCAAAGCCCACAACGTCCATTGGAAACAAGCCTTTCTGTTGCATGAGTATCAATACGTGTACACCATCCCGCAATTGGCGGTCTTCATTCCAGATCTGGAATCATTCGAAGACCCTGCAGCTGGACCTCCCAATGCATGCATGAGTTTGTGCAGCGCATTGCGATATTATTAATCCATTGACGCAACCCACGGAACTCGCATTCGATGCGGCCGCATGCGGAGCCAGACGTCTGAGCAGTCTGAGGTTCAGGGGTATCGTTATTGACAACTTGTCAGCCAGTGTCAGCCCAATTAATTAACTTCGATCGTGGCCACCCCAGAAAATGATGAATTGTTGCATGGCATTCCCCCAAAAAGAATAGTTAATGGCTTTTGGCAGTATGTTTTGGACTGTGGCACCAATCTACCGCGGCATTTGGCAGACATAATTAGTCTTTCCCCATTCCTTAACTATCCTTAACTATCCTTAACTAGAGGTTTGAACAGTCTAAGGTTTGAACAGGAGACACGTAGGCCTTCGCTTATAGAAGTATCGCAGAAATGGAAGAACAGCCGCGAATCATTCCGGAAAACTACGGGAAATGCTAATGTCCGTGAAAGTCACCGCACCGTGTTTCCGGGATGGCCGTTGACCAGCGCGTCGTTCTTTGTAAGTTACATATTGTAACCCTTTTTGGGGGGGGGACCAACAGCATAAAACAGCATTGGTGCTGTTATGCCATTCGAGCGAAGTGGTGGATGTTCTGTGTTGGTTGCTTTTGGCTATTTGGGTTCATGCCTATTCACTTCCTTTCCGGTTTGTAAGGGGGCACCAACACCATACAATGGCTCATGTACCAGCAAATCATCCTGGATATGAGGCGGTGACCGCCTCTGAACCAGACGCCTCTACTACCCCTATCGATGTACAGTAACATCTGGTTAATACAAACCCAATTGATCCCACTGATTTGGTTCGTACTATCCAGAAGTTCGGATTAAACAGCAGGTTTTCAATGTACGGACACCGTTTCTCCTCACTGGTGTGGTTCGTACAATAAGGCAGTTCGTATTAACAAGGTTCGTATTAATAAGGTTCGTATTGACCAGAACTTACTCTGAACGCAGCCCAACGACAACCGCTCTTTGCGGCGCAGACTCACATTCCTGTTTTGGTTGAGGCCGCTCTAGCCCCAGGCAGCTGCCCCTCCCCCCCCAGCCCCTAGGAGTGCTGAGGTCCATTCCTGTTGAGCCCCAAAGTTTGGGGCTGATGGTTCAATGATTAAAAAATTTCTTGTTGTGGTGGTGCTGTTCTGCTGTTGTGCCATTCGAGTGAAGTGGTGGATATTCTGTTTTAGCTGCTGTTGGCTATTTGGGTTCATGACTATTCACTACCTTTCCGCATACACCCTATACCCCCTGGCACTGTGGCGCCTGATCGCCCCCCACCACCCGCCCCCCGGCAAACTCACCCCCCCTCCTCTCCTATGCTGCTTCACCACAAGAACCCCGCAACGCCCCGACCCCCCCCCCGTCGGCGCCATCCCCCCCACCGCCGCCACTCCCTTCGGCCACACCCCCGCAGCTTCCCCCATCTCCTCCGTGTGTACCAGCGCCCGGTACTGGAACGCCCGCCGCTCCCTGCCTAGGGACCTTGCAGTGTTCTGTTGGCAAGCTTGCCGGCGGGCGCCGTACACGGCGCCACCGGCGCAGTGTTGGGGGCCTGCCGCTGCTACGCTCATTCTGTAGCCCTGACCTTGTCCTGTGTTCTGGTAGCGCTGCTAATCCGTGCTGCACATCTGTCTGTGTGTTTAGACACAGCTAGCGTTCGCAGGATGGCTTTTGTACTGGGCGCTCTGTCAGGATCTGCCTTGTACGTTGTGTGAAATGCATGCTTTCGTTACGACTAGAACTGCTTCCTATTGATCCTTCCTACGGTGGTGCTCCCTGCGTTTCTCCATGTGCCATTCGAGTGAAGTGGTGGATGTTTTGTGTTATTTGCTTTTGGCTATTTGGGTTCCTGCCTATTCACTACCTTTCCGGTTTGTAAGGATACCAAGAAGGCATTTGAGGAGAGATTGCATCGCCGGGAGTGTACAACTAGAAATTGGGTTAGAAATTGTGTGAGTCAGCAGTAGGAAGAGATAGGCTTGCATGCTCAGGTCATTGTGTGCTCTGTTGAGTTGAAAGATACGATGCAGCCCTTGTCGCTCCACTTTTGGCTGGGCGTACTTTCTCCTGGCCCCCTCCTGCCGCCAGCCCCCTCCTGGCACCAGCCCCCTGCTGTCGCCAGCCCCCGCCCCCTCCTGCCTGCCTTCAGCCCCCTCCAGCCACCAGCCCCCTCCTGCCGCCAGCCCGGTACTACCGCCAGCCCCATATTAGTCTGTCATCAACACCTCGGGACTGCCCCTCCACACGAAGCTTCCTTAAGTAAGCGCCTTCGTTCACAAGATTTCCGATTTAAATTGGCATTGCGGCCAATTTAAATCAACAACAACGAAAGCTTCCCTTTTGACCCCAACGAACATTCGTTCTCATTAACCCTGAAGGCCCTGCTTGGTACCTAAGCCATGCGCGACTCGCGCTACATCCAAAGTTGTTTATATGCTGCAATCGATTAGTTATAGTCCTAGTACTATCTGGTGCTCGAGATAGCGGTTCCTTTCGTCTTCATCCG